>DWDU01004592.1:0-10633 GCA_018245575.1 Jemadia suekentonmiller | reverse complement strand
AATATTGATATTATGTGCGTTTAGGGATATTCGTTAATACGATAAATACAGATTAATTAATAAAGGTTTATTCGTTGTAGCAGTAAGTTATAGGCATGATTCTGCAACTCAGGACATCCTGTATATATAGCTTATTAACACGGTTAAGTTTCAAAGCAACTTGTTAGTCTGATTTACTCCAAACCGCTCGACGCATCGCGAAACGTAAATAATTAGCGGTCGATTACAATCACGTTTTACTAAAGTCTACACCATATACATATATCGTGAACCAAAATATATACTTGTCTACCATTTTTCGATCGTTTAGTTTTGAATAGGTTATATGAATTGGTAAAATAGAGATGGTAAATCGTGCGAAGTAAGAATACGTTTTCCAATTCCATGCCGGGATACAAGGTTTGGTAAGAGGCGAATAAACCCGGCGCTGGCAGATCGCGGTGTGGCGCGGCCTGTCCAGATACAGGTAATGCCCTGGCCGCCTATGGGAAGTGCCATAGTCGGTTCGAGAAGCTGTGCTCTGCGATCCCCAACTAGCATTCAAAGCGTGGGGTTTACAAGCATAGCCCCTCGGAGGAGGCCAATGTGTAGCATCCGACTGCAAAAGGCTTATGATGAGATGGTAAATAAGTATTTTTTGTTAAATAGCCGTAAAAAACGTAACATCACGCCTATTATCCCCGAAGAGGTAGGCAGAGGAGTGCAGCACACTCCCACGTTTCACCAGTTACGTTTACGTCACACTATGGAATAGGCGGTGAGCCTATCGCCGTGCACCGGGTACATTTTCAGACTCGGAGGCACTACTAGACAATCTAAGTTAGAAAAATCCACTAGTACTTGACCGTGGATTTGAACCTAGGAACTCTCGATCGGCAGTCGCACTTGCAACCAACACGACCACCGAGACAGTGTTGAATATATGTATATTTATAATTACTATTTAATCCGCATCCCAGGTACCTACATTATGGTGTAGATAGGAACACCGAGAGCGATACGTGACACGTAAATATAACTGATGAAAAGTGGGAGTGCACTACACTCCTCTGTCTACTTCTTTAGGGAGTACAGGCGTGATGTTACGTTTTTTAGATTTTGTTACAACAGCAAATGTTACAACATACAAATATGGCAATGTTTCAGCTCATTTGAGGCTTGTATCATAAAATATAACATGACTGGAGTTTGATCTTTACGCTACAACGTTTGTAAAACTATGTGGTTACGTCAGATGTTCTCAAAGTGAGCAATAAAACTGTCGTAGCGGTTTGAGTATTAAACGTTGCAAAGAACAGTTATAAAATAATAAAACATACATCTAACCATTTAACAATCGTAATAAATTCAATCTAATATCATAATTTGCCATTAGTATAACTGTTTACTTGAATAGTGCATTATTTGAATAGCTGCAATGCAATGAAGATGCAACCAAACTGCAATTAAAATAGTTGCATTATGGAAAAGATGCATTATTTTAAATAATTTACACGTCTTGAATGAACTTATATAAATAAATTGTGTTCTTTGTAATATCATAATTATTTCTAATACTTACCTAGAACAGATTTCTTTGTTATTTATTTATTTGTTACCCATACATAGAATAAATAAAGATCGGCTTTTATGCTTAAATGCACTATCTACAAGTCAACGTTATAAAAACTTAAATTAAACTCAAGCACAAAGCTTAGTGTGTGAGAGCCTTAAGTGTTAAAAGTTCATGAGAACACCTGGATGTTTATCAAAACGATTACCATAGAGATCGATGTGATAAATATAGCCAAATTTTATACGCTACCCTTCCAAATTTAAACTTTCACTACACTATTTGTAATAATAGCACTAATTATAGCACTCTCATAAATTAATACTTAAAATACGTATATTACACAATTTAAATTATATTTTCTTTTTAATATTAAATGCATTTCCCTTTTGTATTCCAACTAAGCTAATAAGGGCATGCATTATTTATGAAAAGTATCACTTTTTAAACAACCTGTAATCAATTAATTAATCAAATAATATGTAATAAATTAATAAATAATCAATTAATCCTTTATTAGTCTGCTGTTATCTGCTTAGAGCATGATGGTACTTTAACATTAGTTGTTTAGTAACTACAAGATTAAGTAATACTTAACTGTTAGTTCCCGTTTGTGAAATTAATACAACTAGGCCGATGATGAAAAACCATTAAATCCACAAATGAAGCGGAATACACGATCGTAGTGGATCTCAACGAGATAAAAAAAAAATGTTTGATGTACATAACTGTGGGAATAATTTATTTCTATCTGTAGACAGACGTCGTATCATAATTAGACGCAATTTGCATGAATAAAAGGAAGCGGCGATGTTTTTTAGTGTTACAAAAGTGCCCGGGGCGTTATAATGATGTAAATTGAAATTATATATTACCTACCGAAATTAATTATATACTTTTTCTTCGTTTTCTATGCATTACTATACGTATACATGGGTATTGTGAAAATCTGAGTCACAGGCGCATCCTCACATTTACACAAACAATTTCAATCACGTGTCGCTTACTCCATTTTCATACAATCCAATAAAAGAAGATATAACGCAGTATTAAATAATAACACATATTATTACATAACACAAAAGATATAATAACACTGACACATAACATATCATTGTGTTATTTTTTTTAAATGGTCAGAAACCATATACGGAAGTTGGGAGCAGAAACACATCGCTATATAAATTTCTGGTCAAGAAACAATGATTCTAAAATGTATAGCTCGGATTGTTGTATGTAATTAGCTAACATGATTAAGAAATGAGATATGTATTTGAATGTAGCATTGCGTGAAATTATCGGATTATTGGTAAATATTTGAGATTTTTTAAGTCGTTAAGGAGCTATAATTTCCATTTAACAATCAGTAGTTCAGAATTATATCCGACAATTTCAAAACATACCTCGAATGGATGTGTGTATTAACGTGTAAGTTATTAAGTTAATGACCTCTCTTTGTAATTGTTACTGTAGCCTAAATTGTATAACAGTCAATCTTTTCTGATTTTCCACTACATAAATTGCTCTTAGGATTGAACATAAATCATTTTGATCGCAACGAACTACAGACCCACATAGAGTAATAGTGCTCATCTATCGTTTGAACTTGTTCAATAATTATTACGCAATGAATATTACTCTTCAATATATCTACACAACACGTTTTGAAATTTTAAAAGATTATTCATTTAACTTTAGTGTTGCTAATTTTAATGTGTAATTTTAATTGCTTTAATGTGACACGAATGCACATGTATCTATATTCTAATGTAGAAAAGCTAATAATTGATGTTTGGATTTTTAAAATTGCATATTACACAAGTCAACAATTTAAATGAAAATGATTTTTCTCAGTAACTGTGTTTATAAATTTTTGACGGTCATATAAATCGCGCGTGTAGGATAAGATACTGTAACATTTTCAAATTTCCAATAAGAACATCCTAAAACCTGAATTGAATCGACGGTACTATTGTTAATTTAATAAAGATGTAACATGATAACTAAGCATTGATTTAAATTGTTGACGAAATATGGATGTATTAAAGGGGAAATAGCCTTCCTTCCGACCTGTTAACATATATTCGATTTTTAACATTAATAAACTTAAACCTATGATTACGCAAGCAAGTTTTTCTTCCCATGCTTGTGGTAAGAACACTTTTTGAAATCAAGTTTGATGACGCAAAAACCAGACAAGTGGGTAACGTTGCCTCAGGATGAATGTCTGCCATTTTGAGATATGTAAATTGTAGTGATTAGATTGCATTCATGATAATAGAAATGTCGGAATTATTGTTAAATTACGTTAAAAAGGAGGAACATTATTTTTGACTTGTTGTTTTAGGAAAGTAGAAAGTATCTCGACATAATGAAATATTTGACAATTTTAATTACACCAACAAAATAAACTTATTAACCAGTTATCAGAGTGATATGTTTTTTGGAATGAAATGAACTGTGTACGAGTGTAATCAAGTACCTTCTTAACTTAATTTTTAAGAAAATAGATCATTCATGCCATGAAGGAACAAATATGCCTTTGAAATGCTACGAAAATGTATGAAAGTAGTTTATTTCGTTATTAGTTTTGTGTGATGTTCGTTTCATAGGGCAGTAACGCGAATTCTTACATTTATGTTTTATATGAATACTGCTAATGTTGGTAGATTTACGCTTATCGGAAATCCCTTGGGTTAAAGATCGCAATAAAACTCGTACATCGCAAGGAAATAAAAAACTGAATTTTTAGGCGTTATTTAAATTATTTTCAAAAAGTTGATGTTATTAATAAACTATTTACATTAGCCCTTACACTACTACCGCCTTACATCACACGGATTATGATCCTGTGTCAGGTGAAGCTAAGCCACCATCTTTTGCCTTTCAATTAATAATATAGTCGTACCTACCTACTGGTATTGTAATGGCCGTTGTAAATTTATATGGCAAATAACACGTTTGTGTCATTATTATTCTTAAAATATACTTCGTAAATTGTACCATTGCAAAACTGTTATCACAAATGTTCATAAAATATATAGGCGTTTAATGAAAAGAGAGATCGCTGGATAGGATAACAAATGTTGCATAGAAAGTGGGCGCAGTGAAACCGATACTAGGGCGACATAGTTATAATGTTATACATTTATACTATAGAACCTAAGCGTAGGTACAAGTTTTTTAAGTCAATGGAACTTTATGTGAAGATATTTGCACAGCCCGCCGCGCTGGCCAAGAGCGGCTTGGCGGACGTCACACGCCTCCGAGAATGTTATTGCGACATCTCAGCCGTGGAGTCACGATGTCTTCTTTCGCCGTTACAAGTGATCTTAAAACATACTTAACTTCCCAAATTCAGAGTATTTGAATGTCAGACACCCGCAGTGAGATGCCCAAATGTAAGTCAATCACTTTGTGTCAAACTAAGAATATCAATAAGCTATTTGTTTATAGTGTTTTAAGCAACATTAGAGATATATACCTATATACGCAGGTATGCAGTACATTTTGTTGTTTGTATATTGTGGTAACTGTATATTACCATATTTTGCTAAAATGCTGTAAAACTAAAACGATAATAAAAATATATTATATCTACATACTAAAGTGGTTATTTTTGTTTCCTGTTTTAAACGTGTAAAATCTTATAATATCCATTAACCTCTACATATTTTTTATACATTTGCAGTTTAAAGAAATTAATTAAATATTTATTTGGAGCTGACTGTATAAATTGTGTTCCATATAATTGCTCAATAGAATATCAAAATACATATTTTATATTAATTCCGTAACTCCCGCATGCAAGCGAAAAGAATGATTCTTTTTTGCAATCTTTACGCGAACTTCTCTGTAATAAATATTAACATAACTGTTCTCTGAAGAATTTATTATGTTTGTAATCATGTATTAATGTGAAAGTTTTTTAAAATGTTAATCGGATTTAGAAGATCCAAGGCCAGATTAAAACTGATGTTTCCCCGAAGCGAAGCCATCTAATACTAAAATTGAAAATGTCTGCTTACCTGCAATTTTAAATCTAGAAATTTCTAAAAAGTCGTTATCTAATAAAAGTCGGTGAGAACTCAATTGTTTTTAAATTACGATATGATTAATTCGTAAGAAACAGCATTCTGTAGTAGGATAAAAAATCCTTTTGCAGGTTTATCTTTCTACGTTGCCTTACAAAAGGAGGAGCTGAATAGTTGAATGACCACCAAGGCACAGGTCACCAATGCACAATCGAAATCATTAAGTCTACGAACATGAGATTTCACATTAAGGTTTTTAATTTGATGTAAATAAGCACTTGATAAAGGACTATGAATAAATTATCTTGATGTGTTCTGTAGATGTAAGATTGTATGAAACTTTGTTTCAATTGATAGTAACCCTTATCGTTGAAAAAATGATTCTGTCATTTTTCTTTGATAATGTTTTCCTTCCGGGGTAAAGTGAGATATGGTAACTATGATGAAATTTTCTCATTCTGGAAATTAGATTTGTGAAAAAGATTCATAAGCTGTTGAAGATAGGAAATGGAAAGAATATTTGTATCATTGGTTTTCAAACGAAAGTGATCGTGTAGAGTATACACATTCTTATATGTTTTATTTAGCGATTATTCCCTAGAGATACCATTGGACTAAGCTAAATGAACTTCCCGATTTCATTCTTAAATCTCATAGAATCTATCGCTTGAATAATGTATAGATATTTTTCTATTCTGATACTTCGGGCGCATTTTTAGAACCAATCTGAATAAATCGTGCTTGTTATCGATAATCAATGCAATTGCAATTATCATAGAATTTTGAAAATCAATCTTGAAATCATTGGCTTTCAAACAAAACGCGCACGAACTTTTTGGAACTGTATCATTATATGAAATGGATCGATTCCAATGCCAATTTCATAGTAATAGTTGCAAATACTGAAGGTATAATTGAGCTATGGCCGTGAGTGCGAATAACAATTACGAGTGCTTTGGGAAATAATAATACGCTTTTAGTAATTTAACTTGATGTTCCTCAAGAATGACTCAGTATTTTCTCAAGTTGATGTTACACTCAATTCTATTACCCTCCTATTAACTAATGGGATTTTTTTTAACAGTGCATTGAAATATATAAGTTGTTAGTATAGTCTTCTGCTGTTCTTAGTTATTTAACTCTTTTGTCTGCTTAGTAGTTTTTACTATATACCTACATATGTAGTTACATATGTAGTTATATATGTAGGTATATAGACGAGGAATACCTATTTGCTAATGGAAATGTAACTTCTTTATTGTGATTTATGTTATTAACAACATAGTACCTATATAATATTAATATATACGTAATATGCCATGTTTATTTTTAAATATCAATTGCTACATGTTATACAAATAAATAAACTTGGATATATAATTTTTTTGAATGGTTGAGCACAAACTATCTGCCCACACCTACTCGTAAATGCCCTGGCCGCCAACGGCAATAGCGTAGACAATGCGAGAAATAGCGTTCTGCTATTTCCAACCCGCATGTCCAACATGGGGATTATAGGCCAAAACCTCCTTTAAGAGGCAAATATTTTTATACAATTTCGTCTGTTTGCTTTAAAAGCGATTTTAATATAATTTGCTGTCACGATAAAAGCTTATTATTGGGAGCGAAATTTTAGTACGCTTTTTTACAGCGGCAAAATTTCTCATTTCCATGGGAGGGCAAGTGGAACGGCAACGAATAGTTTGCCTTAATGTGGCCTGTTATATTTAGATTTCCGTAAAATACAATATCAATGTAAAAAATAAGGTGCACCTCTTAAGAACATGTAACATACTTGTATAGCACCGAGGTCAGTTTTTGTTAGTACTGAAGACTTTCATTACCACGTACATGTCGGCATTGTATAATTTTGACGATTTTATAGAGACTGAAAATTCCTATTCCGTCGAGATTCTTAACCAATAGCTTATTCATCATCAGCATATTCCCGTCCACTGCTGGGCGAAGGTCTCTTTATAAGCACACCACTGAGATCTGTCCTCAGCTCAATAGCTTGATATCATAATAATTTGTGATGAAGTCACATTAACTTTCACCAATATTCGCGATGGATGGTTCTTTTTGAATCCGATTTGATATTTCATTTCGAAAGTGGTACAAGAGCTTTGCAAAGTGCATTGTAATTATTGGCACTTATTACGTTTCATATACTGATTGGTAAATAAATAATTGAAGTTTAAAAAATATTTCTTACACTTCATTTGCGATGCATTTGCACTGCACGCTTCATGTGCTTTTCTTTTTACCCTGTCAACGAATATGTTTGCTTTTGAATATATGTATATACGAATGATTAGGTATAAATACTAATACGAGGAAGCTCATAGACATTTGAGCCTCCCATCTGCAACTATTAGTGTAGAAGTGATAGCTTATAATTTTTATTTTACCGTTCCAATCCGAGGGTCTTAAGTTAGAATTCTGATACTTATTTCTAAGTAAAGAGCTTACGTATGTTTTAAAATCAAATAGGTATAATTTGCTATAAGGGCAAAGGAACGGTTCACGTGAAAACCTTAAACGTTCTATAGAGTTCTTGACAATTTTCTACATTGCCTGTTGCGAATTATTTCCACGTAGAGCAGTTATCTATAACTAGGGCTTTAAATATTTTCACTACGATCGGAGAACTTTTTACAAGAACAAAGCGACAAAAACGTTGTACTAATAAATGAACAGTGTGTGACAGTTTTTACTAAAACTAAACAGTAAAAATTAAAATTCTATTTGCCGTAGTACGAAGTAATTTAGGAACGGCGAGAGAATGTGTGCTTAGTGTATGGTATTAGTGAGTCTATTCTATAGGACGTATAACATGAATAGTGAATAGAGTGTGAACTGTACTCTTCTGTCTGCTTCTTCCGGGAAATGCAGGCGTGATGTTATATTATGATTACATCTAACTACCAATTATATGACCATATATCTTAAGCGCGGTCATATACGGGGAAAATATGTTCATGCATGCAAGGGCAGGTTACATAACCGCTTTTATGATAACTTGCGATCTGCCGCTGGGAGCAACAGTCGGTGATTATGATCTATTGAAGCTTTTGATAGGCGAAGAAAATGTAAGCCGCTATCTCGCAACCCACTGAAGGTGGGTTTGCGAGTTGATTATTGTAGCGCCATATTTTGTGCCAACCAATATCTATTTCTTACTGAGGAAGTTTTGCGCCCAACAGTAGGAACCATAAAAGTGTTAAAAAACAAAAGTAACCAGATAGTTTTTATGGTCATGGTTAATTTATTTTAGTCTGATTTTTGTTTTGTTCTTCTATTTGGAACGTTTCTTAAATAATAATATTTATTATCTTTGAAATTATAGATAAATTTGAGCATTGTATTCACTTGCTAATTAACAACACTATGCAAATATTGTTAATATTTTAGTCACAAGGTCATAATAAGTAAGTTGTTATTTGTTAAATATGTAATAAAATTAAATAAAAAAGTTTACAATTCCATTAAACATATTCTTACTAGAATCGAACGTATCCTTGGAAGTACCAAGAATATAAATTTCCATTATCACATTATTCATACGCAAACTGAATCAAGATTCTATTATCAACGTGTACGATAACTTAGTATAGTATACATTACAGTTCACTTTCATTAGCGCATCTACGAGATTCGTTACTTGGGCTACGAGTGCGGTCATTGATATGTGGAGCAAGATTGTATTTAACAAACCATCCAGTGATACGCGCGGTCACTCAGGCAGCAAGCGGGCAGACGGACGAACGTACCGCGCGATAGTTGATCCAAAAGTAAATATAAATATACAAGTATACATATTTTATAACTCGATTTAAATCATTCATAAAATAGTCCAAGAAAACTACCACGTTTTAAATAGCCAACAGTGCGAAAAGTGACATTTAATTTGTTTGGTCGACGTTGAAGAAAGCGTTGTTAATCGATGGTATGTTTGAATTATAGGATTTCCAACAAGGGATTCGCTTGCGTGGGTAACCGTCGGCGGATGTCAAGACAGAGTGCCCGTGACGATGCGGTGACTCCGGCACTCGGACAGTTATAGTGCTCAAGTGCCTATACGAACGCAAGTGACGTACGTGGTCTGTGTATCCGATATCCAAGATGTTATTGATCAAGGTAATAAACTTTTTGAGTAATATACCAGTGAAATAGTTAAGATACAGATTCATTCTGTCGGCTAATTTACTTATCAAATCTCTGTTGTCATTTTATACAGATTTAGATAAGTCACACTTGCTTTAAATTTTCAGTGTTTAGCAAAATAACAATTAAAGGTTTTAAATTTCATTATTTAATTGATGTTATGTGACGTATCCCAAAGGTTTTTTAGTTACAGAAATACGACCAGTCAAGAGAGTAATTTGATATTACTTGTTAAATGTGGTCCCTAGACATCCATTTCCTATCACCCACAGACAGACAAAATATTTTTGTCAATTTGATAATGCTTTAGCTTTTTCTGACGAAGTACCATTAAACAAAATGTCAATCCTATTTTCATATCCCAGAATTCTATGCTGCATTACTTCCACGATGGAATCCGAAATAAGTTTCATTAAGGGCATTAAACTAGATATTTCGCCAATAATCTCAATCCTTGGTTCCGAAGCGTTTTGTGAGCATAAGGAGCCTAACTATGAAGATATTCACTTCATAAGGATCGGCCCTTATATATTTGTATTCGGCCTGTTTTAGTTCATTAACCTTGTTTATAAATCAATTGATTGCCTCGTCTATTAAGTGCTTACAAGTGCGACAGCGGATCGAGAGGTCTTAGGTTCGAATCTCGGGTCGGGTACTATTGGATTTTTTAAATTTAGAATATAATTTAGATTTTCTAGTTAAACTTGTTGTCTGACTCGTTGGTCGTGTTGGTTGCAAGCGTGACTGCCGATCAAGAGATCCTGAGTTCGATTCTCGGGTCGGGCACTATAAAATTTATCTAGTTTAGATTTTCTAATAGTGGCTTGGAGTCTGGATTTGTGCCCGGTGCATGGCAATAGGCTCACCACCTATTCCATAG
>DWDU01004591.1:0-10633 GCA_018245575.1 Jemadia suekentonmiller | reverse complement strand
ATTTCATCAATTGCGTAATACTTAGGAACAAACAATTTCCTAATGAATAAGAAACTACGAAGGTACAACGTGCACTTAACTGATGCAACGTACTAGACTCATCTATCTACCTCTACGGACGTTACTGGCGTGATCAGAATTACGTTCCATTAAGCACAAGTATAAATTTTTTGCATACGGACGAATATCATTTTGTTAGCGCTACATCTGATTTTGAAGTATTTTTTGAAAATTACCAATCAACTTACGAACATAAACTTAAATATTGTTTCATCGCGAGCACTCAATCATTCGCATGAGCTGCTCCTTCATTCAGCTCATTTGCACAGACGAGTCGCGCGGAAAATTATTTCTTTTCATATTCCCATTTTTCACGTCTTATTTAAAGTTTTCACCGAAGACTGGGGAGCTAACAATACTTCTGTTTGTTTGCCTTTTTTCTTGCAGACGAATAAAATTCTATACGTAGGTACCTACATTCACTTGTTTATTTTCCTAATTAACTATATACGCAACATTTTTAAAATACAAGTATGTAGCAACTAAATATGTAGCAACAAATATGTATGTAGCAACAAATAAATATGTAGCAACAAAAATAAATACACATGCAAACAAAGACACAAAAAAAAACATGCAAAAAAATCATGATTACCTCGTTGGTCGTGTAGGTTACAAGCGCGACTGCCGATTAGGAGGTCCTAGGTTTGATTCCCGGGTCAGGCACCATAAAACATGTCTAATTTAGATTTTCTAGTAGTGGCTCGGAGTCTGGATTTGTGCACGGTGTATGGCAATAGGCTCATCACTTATTCCATAGTGGGACGTAAAAGTAACTGGTGAAACGTGGGAGTATACTACACTCCTCTGCCTACCTCTTCGGGGATAACAGGTGTGAATGTTTGTTTATAAAATCACAAGTATTGATTATTTTATGAAAAAAACAAGTTGAAAAATGATAAATGTGTACTTACATATACTGAAACGAATTTTAAGCGCAACAAATGTGAGCTGCTGATTAAATATTTACCTTATAAAAACTATGTCTATACGCGAACAGTTGTCTATTCTATTCTTTAGCTATTCGGGTAGCCTTGAATCGCTTCAAGCGTACCGTGTAATTGGTACAAAAAAGGATTTAATTCTTCCTTCAGCTGCGAATATTTTATTGTATGAAAAGAAATAATTAGAACACACATGTGAGAGGTGGCATCTCAATCGCCAAGTTTATAATATATGCAACTTAATATGGCAGTCGCAACGCCATCTCTTAGAAACTAAGTTAATTATATAAATTAGCTAACGTGCTGTATGAGAGCCTAGTACAAAATTTCGTACGCCATCTAGTGTTCAATAGCTATAAGTCAATAGTAACGTTACTGCCCTCTATGAGATATTTCTTATAATAAAGCAGTTGTGTTATCAATATTCTACAGTTTCTGCTACCTCGGTATTATTTTTCTCGAAATGACTAACATGGCGGAGGAACGCTTGGAGCGCGCATTGCCCTTTGCCAAGCCGCGCACACTAGCGCCGCAAAAGGTATTTTTACTCGTTGTACGAAACTAATTTAATAAATTGCTTAAAAAATATTTACAGAACTGTTTGGACTCTAAATAAAAAATAAAGAAGGCAAGAAGCATGACGGTAAATAGGTGATTGTTTTTATTAGATTCTATTTTATTAACATTGTGTATTGATTGGTCTACCAACGCGCCTATTTCAAAGGTATATTTTGATTATAGGTACGTATTCACCTAGTAAAAATCTTAAGTTTGTTTTTTATTGCATGAGCTCAATTAGTACAAAATCAAATTTAAAAATTCTTCGTTTTGTTCCGATTTTTTAATACCCCAAAGTTATAGAGAGGTGGTTCAACAACTACAAATGTCTTAATTATACTTACGTGTTTCTAATATAGCATTTTATATCTGACTTCTTATTTGCACTTGTGAGATTTAGCCTTGAGGCTTTATGTACATAAGTAGCTACTTAAAACAATATTAAATGTAGTGAATATACTGCCTACTATATTTCTAAATATGTAAATGTGGATAAGGATTCAGATAAGAACTCTATAAAATGTAAAAATGAGCTACTTATAAGGATTTAACAAAAATCGCATTAAGGACCATTTTGTATTTTATTCTACCATACCAGAAAGGATCTTTTTCATGGCGAAATATGTTGATATTATGAATTTAAATTATAAATAATTTAAAATAAAACAGCTTGCATAATAATATAACTTTATGTTTTATATAACAAATATAGAACCCCGTAATGATCCATAATGATCATTATTGTGGAAAAGGAAATAATAATATTTACAATAGAAGTTAAAGCTATAATCAATTTAAATATAATCAGTTAAATCGTGTAATTTATTTACAATAAAATATGTCTCTAAATTATTTATAAAACAGTCGACAAAATAAAGGCAGTTGTTTTATAATTTAATAATAGTTACAATTCTATCAATGTATGTACAAATGTTAAGATAAACGAGTAAATTAATAGTCAAAACATTGGACGGATTGTATTTATGAGCACAGATGGTATAATATTTCACTATATTCACTTTGAATATCTCACTGATAAGGCACTCAATTTGTTAGGACTTCTTCGCTTCAATACGAAGTTGAACTACTATCTGGCCTGAGCTGCTTTGTCTGAACATCATCATAAGCGATTGTAAATACACTTTTCTTTTCGGTTATTGGTAATCTTTTTATATTACCCGTTTGTTGTGCAAGTGTATTCATAGCTATGCCAGAATCATTATCTTCTAACTTCGTGGGTCCACTTCTTTTATTAAGATCTGGTGCAATATCCCCACCAATGTTTATTTTAGAGACATGTACCTCTGATGCCGTTTTTCTTTCGTCTTCATAATTTGTCGATATTGAAATACTGTGAGTAAGAGCGCTTTCAGATATATCTTGCTTCCTATCTCTATTTTTAACATCGTCTTGATTAACATATATTGGTTGTGGCTCTGTGGATTGTCTTCGGGGCAATACAGGAATATTCGTTTGACCTCCTAGATATTTTGGTATGTGTGTTGGCTGGATGTAACAAAGAGGATTTTGATTTTCATATTGGTGTTCATATCTATGCTCTGAATGTTGAAGTAATGGGTGAACATCTGGCAAGGGTCCTTCAGGTACAGGAGTAACTTTTCCTTCCTTTAATATTCGTGGGTGGATGAAATCATTTTCTTTTTCTTTGAAGTTTTTTTTTACTTGTGAAGTTTCACTTTGATCTTTACTTGTTATTTTTCCGTATCGGTTAGATTTTTCTTTAATTTCACGGTCGTTTTCATTTTTTGATTTTGAAGGTCGTTTTGGTTTTTCTGGGACTACTTTTTCAGATGTCAACGGCTTAGTTGTAGAAGAGGACTTTTTACCATACCACTGCATATATCTTGGTAAACCTTTCTGTAAACTTTGCTTTGCGTTCTCATCTGCTTTTCCGGATTCATCGTTTTCTTCGAATTTTTTTACATTTTTATCATTACTGCTTTCACCTGAAATAGTTTTAGAGTGAGAGCATTCAGCTATATTATACAAAGATTTTTTCAGTTCTGTCGCCTCATGAGCGTCCGTTGAAGATCCTTGCCTAGAAAATATTTTGCTCTGACTATGTGTCGCAGAGCTACCGCTACTTTGACTTTCTTTACTACTCTCATGTTCAAGGGCCAGTGGAAGTTTCGGAACTTCTTTTTGAGTACTTGATGGTTGTTTGTGCTGCCCAAGTCTTTTATATTCAGATTCAATTTTTTCATCTAGGGAATCTGAGATTTCCATTAATACTTCTTTCCTTAATTTAGACTTTCTATCACCTTCGGACATTGAAATGTGTGTAGAGGATACGGTTTCATTCTTTGACGTTTTAACGGTACTTTTAGTAACAGCACCATAATTTTTAACATGTTCTTCTCTCTCATTAGTTTTACTTATCTTAATACGTTTTTCATTTTCTAGTGTTGGTGATACTTCGCTTTCCTCTATGATGGGTGTTTTGATTTTTCTTTTTAATTCGTAAGCACGTATGCTGCGTCTTGGATCTTTATATTTGATTTTCTTTTTTGGTTTTCTTCGTTTTAACCATGCTACATTTTTCGATACATCTTCCATTGTTATTTGTGATTCATCTTCACTGTATGAGTCATTATCACTTCTTGCTTTTCTTCTCAAAGATGTTAGTAATTGCGGTTCTGTCTGGGTTCCTATGTGACATTCTGTCTGTGTAGCTATTACGGAGTGACCAGGTAGACTTTGAGTTTCTAATTTGCTTTCAACTTGTGAAGCTGTCTCATGATTTTGTAACATTCTTTCCCGTTCTAGAAGAATTTGGTGTAACAATTCATTTTGTTTTCTAAGTGATGATTCTAATAATTCTTGGTGAATAGAAGATTTATTTTGCATTTCTATCAATGCAGACTGTAAATAATCAGCCTTTAGAGGAACTGTGCCCGGCACATCAGGATGCGTGTTATTATATTCGTGTAAACGGTTGGAAGGTTCGTTGCCGATATCAGATTTCTGCCCTACGTTTTTGTTATCTTTACCATTTGAAATATTATCTAAATCAGTGACTACTTTGTCCATTCTTTCCCTTATATGTTTTGCTTCTTCTCCCTGTTCCCTTATGAACCGCTCCATAAGTAGTTCTTTTCCATTATCTATTACAACGTATTGAGTATGTGGAATTAATGTGTCTGGTCTTTGTTGGTGAATAGGAAGATTAACATATCGTTCTTCTTCATTTTTTCCACGTGTAACAAGTCTCAAAATTTCAGTGTTACCTTCTTTTATAAAATATTGATCTCTACCTAAGGAAGAATGACCTTGGACGTTATCGTTAAGTTCACGCTTGCTTTTATTGTCATTTTTTTCATGAGTTTTATTTAAATCAGTTTTTAGGAAAGCTTCGCCATCTGATCCGCGGTCTATCTCGTGTCTTCTTATAGAATCGTTATCATGGTCCTTTTTATGATAATGAAGTGTTGCAATTCTATCATACCCATTTTCTAGATCTTCTATATATTCCTTGTGTTTATTGGTAAATGCATCTTGCAGTTGTATCTCTTTAGTATAGATAATATTAGGACCGTCCCTGTAAGAAAATAATAATCGGTTAAAAATTATAAGTTACCTTAAGTACAAATATGTAGTTTATCTTTTAAATTAAAGGTTCAAGTATTCTACGTACCTAACTCTGAAGGATTGTCTCGTATCATCATATTTATAATCGTTGTCTTCAGCAGTATGTACAAATTCGTGATGTATATCTCCCGGTGTAGACGATGGTTTATTTGGATCTTTAGATCTATAATTTCTCTTATTAAATTTCCATTGAGTGGGTTTTGTTCTTAAGTCAGCCTGTTCTGCGCTCCAAGCTTCTCGTCTCCGCCAATCTGTTGCTTGTATGGACTTATTTTCTATGTTTTGTGTCGACTTGTTTTCCCTCCCAAGTCCCTTGTCCCGAACCACTAAATGCACGTCGTCCTCTGTGGAGTTGACACGTATCACTCTTTTCCTAGAATTTATTAATGGTTTTCTATGTACCTATCTGTTCTGGTATGCGATAACTATTAGAAACAAATTTCGAATTTAATATACAGCATGTCGTAGAATATTTAGTTTTAAGTGTAGGTAGTAATTAACATTTAAAGTCATAGCAGCAAAAATGTTGTGCATTGCTTGTTTTAATACATAACTATTTATTTGTAAATCATTGGTAACTCATTTAAAACATACTATTAAATATAACTTTTTCTTCGATATGCTGTAAGTAAATTGCACATTTTTATACAAGTCAGTGTTTTTTTCTAATATTTGTAGAGGTACATGCTGTTTGCTCTGGCTGTACTGTGTAAGCTGTACTGTGTGACCGTGTATTATGTAAAAATTAATAACAATATAATTACCTACGACGTGGTAAGCTCGTGTGCATGCTCAATTAATTGGTGCATTTAGTCTGTTAATGAGAATGGAAATGTTAGGTGGCAACCAAAACAAAAAGGAGAAAATAAAAACTTCCTAACTACAAAAAACACAGCTATTCAAGTAAGTAGTTAATTTGGTTAAGCGTGATTATCCACAAACTTTAAATAATTACCTAGGTGGCATATATAATGGACATCCTTCACATATACAACAACAAATTAGAAGTAATAGAACGAGGGCTACGAGTATCGCAAGTAAAATAAGTAGCCAAAACAGCAGTCTACTCTCAGCTCTGTACAGATTCTGTAAAAAATATATAAATATAAATTAATCACCTCTTTGTAATATGCCTTGTTTGTAATATGTTTGATTTATACTATTATACTAATTAGTGTAACTAGTTTAAATCCGTTTTAATCAATGTAATAATAAATAAATAAATACTAACCGAATCACCATTATCGCTAGCTGTGTTTAGATCAGTTTCCTTAGAACCGACAGCTGTACCAGTCGTATAAACTGTCATATTCTTAGCCAACTGTTCTTGAAGTTTCGCAACATCGATAGTAGAACTCTCCGAAACACGTACTACTGCTGTTACTTCACTTCTAAATGAGACAAGTAATGTTTAATGTGTGATAAAAATATTAATCATGAGACACTTGGAAATTTTATAAATTACTTACTTTTCTTGTGAGCCTTTGCTTTCTACACCGTCTGGGTTGCCTCTGTAAGGCTTTATGTCAATAATGTTAACTTTTCCTCCAGAAAGAGTACTTAGTACTTCTTCCAGTTTCTTCCTATCGGGATTAGCTCCAGGAACAATGAATGACATTGTTCTGGTATTGCTTTCTGGCGGATAAATTTTTACTACAGTTGTAGAGGAAAGCGAAGGAACACCTAGATCGTAAGCTCTTATATTGAGTAAGAAGACTTCACTTTCCAGGTTCCCATCAAGTTGACGTGTCTGTCGATGTACATTTTGTTTCTTTGTGCGTTTCAACGTTTCTAGAAGGTAAAGTTCACCTGCAATATAATTTATAAGGTTATGAACTGGTTGTAATTTATAAGGTTATGAACTGGTTATAAATTGAATAGGTAGGAACGTTACAAATTGAAAAAATTGATGCACCTGTCTCGTCGTTGATGGCAAATTTGCCGTCTCCGTTTCCGTTTTCTATTACATACTTGACTACATTATTTGGTGGCTCTGCGTCTTTATCAACTGCCTTTACAAATGCCGCTGATGTAAAATTATTTAAGCTCGGCGACAATACGAATTCATACAACGTCCTTTCGAACTCTGGTGGGTTATCATTTACATCTAATAACTTAATAATTAATGGCACTGTTACTCTTAAACCTACGCCTTCATTATCTCTAGCCTCTACTAAAAAATGCAAATCTGGCATCGCCTCACGATCAAAACCGTGATTATTGGTAGCTACAGTTATTTGTCCTGTTAAAGGATCCAAATGTAGTGATGTATTTAAATATCCTAATATGGCAGTATATTGAATCTTTCCAAAGGCTCCGGTATCCACATCATCAGCTGCTACTTGTACTACTCTTGTACCAGCTGTCACATTTTCAGGAAGCTCTACGTCATACGATAATGCTAAGAATACTGGAGGATTGTCGTTGACATCATTTAAATATACAGTGACATTTGCTGTAACTGACAAATTGGTTGCTGGTCCAAGTTCTTGAGCCAAAATCTGTGAAATGAAAAGATCGATGAGAAGAATATTTAAGTTTTGAGTACAGAAATATTCACATTAACTAAGTTAATTTTTACCTGAAATATAACGGACTTGCGAGCTTCGTAGTCGAGTAGTGTGTTATCTCGCACTTTAATAATGAATTGGGCGTGCCTCTCCGCTACTGTTGGTGATATTTCGAAAGTTCCATTGTTTCCAACCAACGAAAGGGAGAACACACCATTCTTACCAGCATCGTTGTCATTTACTTGAGGTATATATGGATCGTTGAACGTCAGAGCCGTTCCTTGAGGAGCATTCTCATCCAGGTATGTGATGTAACTGAAAATAATTTGGTATATACATATTACATACACAGACCAACATATATAAAATATGGAAGCTTACAGTAATATAAAACTGTATTCTGGTTTTTCGTTTAGGGGGCCTGATAAGAATTTCTACCATGCAACTCTTGCGATAAGAAGTTAATGGAATGTTTCTGAATAATTTTTTATTTGTTACATTTTGCAAGGGTGAATTATAATATCGAAGTAAATCAGTTTGCTATGATCTTGACACAGGAGCACAACTTCTGCCAACGCGCTTTTACCTACGGTGGTAGTTTATGTTTTTTCCAATCTAAAAGCAGAATTACGTCCAATGACAGACCAATAAATAAGTTCATCATAATGCATTTATTTATGAAAGTAGTTATGCACTTATATTTAACGAGCTTAACGTAACATCCTCATACCACGCCTGTAATCTCCGAAAGGGTAATCAAAGGAGTGTTACCTACTGGTACACTCCCACATTTCACCAGATACGTTTATGTTCCACTATGAAATGGGTGGTGAGTCTATTACCATATACACCGGGCAACTACACAGATTCCGAGCTACTATTAGGAAATCTAAGTTAGAAAAATTATGCCGGACCCGGGATTTGAACCCAGGACGCCCACACCGGTAGTTGCGTTTGTAACCAACACGACCAACAAATCAATTCAATCATTTCGTTAAATATAATTATATATCGAACTTAAATAATTGTATTTATACTTACAATTGATTTTCAAAATAGGGTGGAGAGTTTTCTCTCTCAGGCAGGATGAAAGCGAGCTGGACAGTAGAAGACATAGCCTCGGGTTCCTCTCGGGACAATCGCACCTCTTCAGCCACTACAGTCAGAAGGATGGGCGTTCCAGCGTGAGAGATGGCTGCGATTTCTTCAATGGGTCTCTCTAGAGTCACTTCACCTGAAATATGATAATTTTACAATGTAACAAAATGTTCTAAACCATATTGAATAATTGTGATCAAATATTATTAGAAAGTCCTTGATAAAAACTATAGAAAAAATATAATGATACGAACGTCCAAAAATATTGTGGGCGTAGCGACATCTTTGATAGACAAACGCAAATGTTTAGACGTAATAGATGATTAAAAGTAGTATGACATTATAATATTAGTACTTAGTTATGACGCTAGATGGCATAAAAAGTTTTAAAGAGTATTTTCTTTCTATATTGACGAAAAACGTATGCTGTAATTTTATAAAAAGCATTTCGATAACATTCAAAATTATTTTTTCAAATAAATATATTATTGCCCATTTCACTCTAATTTTATTTCATAGTAAACTTTTTGTTAGTTATTAAACATAACTCTTAATCTGGGTTCACATAGCTGTGAATTGTAGACTTTTGGATTACGTTAGGCAATTTAAGATATGTACATACAAACGTAACATCACGTCTATAATCCCCGACGAGGTAGGCAGATGAATGTAGAACACTCCCACGTTTCACCAGTTACGTTTACGTTCCACTATGGAATAGGTGGTGAGACTATTGCCATATATCGGGCACATATCCAGACTCCACTACTAGAACTTCTAAGTTAGAAAAATTTTATAGTGCCCGACCCGGGAATTGACCCCAGGACCTCCCGATCGGTAGTCACACTTGCAACCAAAACGACCAACGAGGCAGTCAAATAATACTATACACTAATAATAAATATGTGTATTTAATTATCTATGTATGAAGGTTACTACCTACTCATTGGCTTTCCCAACAAAATATTAAAGCAGTTTTACATAATTGAGTTACATAGATACACAACAAAGGTTTAAGACGTAAAGCGTGACCGATGGTACCAAATTATTTACATTTAGAAATCACCGTGCATAATGTGCTTGGAATTTAAATTTACGTCTCTTACCAATCGTAATTAGGTAATTGGTTTCGCAATCATGATTACCATTTGACCTAAAATAGGTTTTAAATAATAAATATGGATAAATCTTTAAAATATAATTATAACTATTCATTGATTGAATTCCTAAGCGAAATTATTTTTTTGTGTAAGTTAAAGCATTATGATTATCTTTATTAAGTACATACCCACAGTAAGTAATCATGTTATGTGTATTATTCTATAATTCAATGTTTAATTACACGTCCACAAGTAAAATATTCACTTCCTTGTTGCATTTTCTACATGCACAGGAATATTTGAATATAAGAAAATAAATAAACCACAATTTATTTCGGTATAACGCAAACACAAACTGATTTAGGAACATCAATATAAATTCATTTTATTGAGACAGTTCGAACAATTAATGATATTAAATTTTTTAAACTCTTTCCTGTCCATCTATATTTACTGCAATAAATCATCGTAGTAAAGTGTCTTATGCACGATCTATCTTGTTGCCAGACAAGACGCGACGCGCAACAAGCATGCGTAGGTTTATCAAACTATGGAATATAGGACGTTTTTCTGGATGATGCACTTTCAAGAGCAACATCGACATATATATATTGTAAGGAGAAAAGAACTGTGAACAATGCCATCTAGTGCGAGTTAGAGAAGACAGAGGCATGACACGTGTTATTTATCTGTCAATTGATTGTGAATCATCGCTTTTACTCTGTATAGTTGTTGTAAACCAATATAAGGGAAC
>DWDU01004590.1:0-10636 GCA_018245575.1 Jemadia suekentonmiller | reverse complement strand
ACCTCTTCGGAGATTACAGGCGTGAAGTTACGTTTTTTTTAAATATTAATATATGTATACATGTAATATATATACATTATTCAAAATTTTACTTATCTTTACACACGCACGTTGAGCTTGTGCCCTCTCAAGTTTCCCTAGACCAATTACTAGGGTGACCTCACCGAACATAAACATTTCGGACAGCGTGAACTCTTGCTAAGGAGGCCCGCGCATTAATTCTTGTAAGACAGATCTTCAGCGGGGCTATTAAACTAGTCGCTTTATAATTTTTTTTCTTAATTATTTTCGGATGGTGTAAGAATACCACTGTTGATCGAAAGGTGGTGGATTTGATTCCCGTGTTGTAGGAACTATTGGATTTTTCTAACTTAAGGTTTTCTAGTTGAAATTTCTAGTAGTGTCTCGAACTCTGCATTTGTATCTAGTAAATGACAATAGGGTAGGAAGCTATTCAATGGTGGGAAGTAAATGCAACTGTTAAAAGGGGAGTGTATTACACTCCTGTGCCTAAATCTTCGGAGATTATATGCGTGATGTTACGTCATTGTATCTTTCAGTTTCCACGTTTATCTTTGTACGTAAACGTACGTGACGTCACTGTACTGGTTAGATTATTTTCACATTTAATTTATCACTATATCCAAGTGATTGTAACTTACATATTACCGGTTAAGACGCTACACATTTATTACTAAGATTATGATTCAACATTATTGAAGTTTGAAAAAGCAAAAGACACATCAGTATTACGCGATACTTAATATACCTAAAAAAGATGATAATTAAATCAGGTAGACGACCTTGGAAAGCTGATGCATTAACATAATAGATGATTGTTGTAGATAAAACATTGCGTGAAGAAAAGACAATTGGAATTCAAGGATCTCAAAAACCTCAAATTTGTTCCAATAGCGTTAAATTCCAATACGTGAATATTTTAACCATCCGTTTCCATGGCTCTACGGAATAGGGTCAAACTAGTATGAACTACGCTAATGCTTGGCCCCGACCTTGATTAATTTCGTCCCACATCTGTCCCTGTAATAGACGTTCAGCGCAGCACGGCCTGCAGATTACGTAATTTATGTATGTACTTATATTTGGAAGTTCATTAATTGCAAAAGCAATTAATTTGGGCTTGTAAAGATTTTAATTACGTTTAATATTTGATTAATTTTCTTGTGACATAAAATTGTTTGCTCCAGTTGATAGATGAGGTACAGCACCAGTAATATATTGACGAGTATTAAAGTATTCAATTTTTGTATTTTTAGAAGCTTTTTTTGTATTTTTTAAGCTTTTCTGTGTGGTTTTGGGTGACCCATACAAAGAAAACCTTGGTTATTCCATAGTAGGACGTAAACGTAATTGATGTAACGTGGGAGTGTATCACACTCCTCTGCCTATCTTTTCGGGAATAACAGGCACGCCTGTAACGTAACATCACGATGTTGCGTTAAAATACAAAAAAATGTCTTCCGAAAGGTTGCTAATTTATTAACTATCTGTAATAATCTGTGTTAATTTTTAGTAAGCAGGTGCATTTTGTTTGTCTTTGATAGATTCCTATAAAAAAATATTCTGTTTAGAGTCTGGTCTATTTGGTTCCGCACGGAGGGCCCGCTTTAACAAACTGGGTAACTTATAGATGCGGCCCGAAAAATTCTCGGTTTTGAGCGTGGGGTCGTACGTAAATTGCTTCGAGAATGTACGATGGTACTCGAGCGAGATTTCGCCCGCCGATGTCCGAGTGCGTGCGGACTTACAATGAACAGTTCATGATGTTTATATCCGTTCGTGTATTTGTTTCTTTGAATCACGTCACTTATGTTGATATGTCTTTTTCTATGTACTGTGTTCAGGTTAAAATTTATATATGTTTTACAATATTAGGTTCTCGATATGCTTTTGAATTATGACTCTACATAGAAGACGCAAAATTTTTAGCTCCATTAAACAAACTTTTCCTTTTTCGGATTTATTTGTGTTTTGAGGTAAGTGTCAACAAATTTGTGTATTACGTCGTCGTGTTCAAAATTATACCGCTCTTTCATGGAGTAGTATGTACCTAAATCAGGAATGTTTGGTAGGCTTTATTGTACTATTCTGGCGAGATCTCCTTTTCTACTGACCATTGAGGTGTAACATAAAACAAATGTGCACACACACACACAAACGCACATACACACAGACTCTTACACACACGCAATACAATAAGACCAACAATAGATTTGTGTTTATGTATATTTGGAAAATACTCTTTTTTATTACGAGACAACTATAAGTTTATATCTATATGTTTCTGGATAAATATATTGTAAATAACGTTTTCCTTTATTGTTATCAAATTTCGATTATAGTATATGATATGACGTTCGATATGAATCCGTGCTTTAAGTAGATCGCGTTGAAGAGTGTTTTATAACAGTTACCCAAGCGAGACTTCCCTTATATCAATCGTGGTATATTAACAATTTGTCGGAAGAGAATATAACGTTAAATAGTGTCTTATTTGTTGGAAAATTCTAAGAAATCTTGTAACGGTCATTTTGTATAGGTTAAAATTTACGTTTTTAGGATAAAAATGCTTATAACACTATATATTTTAATTAATATTTCCGTTACGATCGAAAGAATATAGATTTTAATAAAAAATATGAGTGAGAGACGTTAATTTAATACTAGACGAATACTAATTTCATTGGTACCTGCTATTTCTCATTTGATTTTGGTTAAAAATACTTCCATTCATTTGCTTTTTAAGTAAGTTTTTTAAAAGCGTTAAATTAGTGCTTTCGTATCCAACAAAAAAATTGGACGACTAATTTCCAGTGAGTTTTTCAGTTGCAGAATAGCGAGTAACATTTAAAAAAATCCGATGAAAGCCGAGCGACCGCGGATTGCATGCATTCCACTTCGGCTCCCGCACCACGCGACACTGTGACGATTTAACTAAACAACTTAAAGAAAAATTAACTTATCTTTTTTTTTTTTTATCCGCGCGAATTCACTAATGAAAGTTTAAAATGACCTGCAAAAAACAGAATTCCCCGCGACCTCGTTATTTAGACGCAAATTGTTTGCAACTGCTGGTAAAGCTGTCTTTTAAAATGGAGTCGTTGTTGTCAGTGAATAGAGCCTAAATTGGCGGGTAAAGCGCTTCTGCGGCACAACGCGATGTGGTTGTACGGAAACTTTTTTAAACTTTTTTTTTAATCCGACCAAAACAATGGTTTAGCGAATTTCATAAAAGGGCCGGAGAGCGCTGACAACAACACGGACAATGACTGAGATTCGGACAATTAATCTTAGAGACGAATCGAACTTTCCATTGAGCCCTCAGAGCGAGAAAAATGTGGTAGATAAACTTTTTAATGTCAAAAAGAGCTCATAATTTTCCTGTCGCGTTTCGTCAATTTTTTTTTTTTTGCATCGTTGAAAATGTGTATTGAATAAAAATCAACACAAAAGCGTTTCGGTAGCAAGTAAAAACGTATTGTGGGACTAACCTCACTTTTCTGAACATTGTACTAGTAATTATTATATGGCTCTTTTATCGCTGTAATGGTTAAAAATGTAACATCATAACTATAATCGTTCAGGAGGTAGGAAGGGGTGTGTAGTACGCTACCAAGTTTCACTAACTAGTGACGTACATAGGCGTAATTACGTCTACGTCCCCAAATGAAATAGGCGATGAGCCTATTGCCATACACGGGGCACATAATATCCAGACTCCGACCAACTACTACAAAATTTAAGTTATAAAAATCCACTAGTTGAACCCAAGACCTCGCATTCGCGCTTGCAACAAACATGACCAACGAGGCAATCTTTATATTAATCATGTTATTATAACCATGAATCGTATGTTCTTTTAACCAAGCATAAAGTCAAAGGTCAAATATAATCAGCGAATAACGTTTCATATCCAGCATAGGTATTTTGGACGCCCTCCGGCCAGGTGGGATGATGATATGTGAAAGACTTCAGGCAGAAGCTGGATGCGGCAAGCCGATGACAGGGCGCGATGGCGCTTTTTGAGCAAGGTTTATGTCCAGCTGTGGACTGAGATAGGATGATGATAGATATTTCAATGTTCCACGACCTGTAACACAATCAAATTAAAAAAAAAATGATATCTATATTAATATGTAAAGCTACTACATATGGATACTACATACTATATGGATAGTGGATGGCCATTTTCTTTGTATAATTTCGTTATCAAGACGAAGGACAACTCGCATTGCCGAGCGTATATAAGCAGAACTAGATTAAACATTCCTACATATGAATGTCCGGTTCTCAACGCATACCAATTTCAGCGACCCCTTGAAATAGGTGTACGAATGTAATGTCGTGGGATATTTTAATGAATTTTTTTGTGGGCGTGTTTTCGTGAGCACGAGCGGCGAGGATTTCTAAGGGTTGTTTTTTTAATAGAATACTAATGGATACTATATGTACCATACATACTAATGGATTATTTAAATTCCTCACTAAACATGTCGTTTCCATAATTGATGTAGGTAGGTACTACTTATAAGGACTGAAGGGTCCGTCCGTTTTATCTTCGGGTAATGTTATTTTTAGTAGGTTTAAAACTATAAATTGTTTCAACAAGGGTTCGTTTAAAAAAATAGTCATACAAATCATATTACATAAATGCTTTATTTCTAACCATAGTTTAACCTATAGTCTAACCAACCATACACATTTTATATCTCTCTCGAAAAAAGTGCTAACTTTTACCTATATAAACTTTCGTTCCTATTTTGTACCTTCTGGAGGTGGAATTTCTAAACACTATTCCTTAGTGCGCGCCCACGTCATAAAAGGAACCCATTGTCTAAATTTTGCATTTCTAGCATTATATAGTAATTTGCCTCTGCGAATATTAACTAGGCAATATATTTATTTTTAACTCTTTAAAGGATTGATTACTTCATTGATTGTCTCCTTTGTCGATTGATTGCAACCGCGACAGCTAATCGAGAGGATACTACACTCCTTTGCCCACCTCTTCGGAGATTACGAGCGTGATGTTACGTTTTTGAATAAGGATATCATCTTAGTAGTATTAGTTCTCAGTAGGTATTCGTTGTATAAACTGATGTAAGTTGCCACTAGTTGTCTTATTACTACATTTCTGGATCGAACGTGGTTGCCGACGTCTGTGGGATGCAGTGGTCACTTGCAATTGCTGCCCGATTGTTTGCTGCTTTTTCGCGTGTGTTAATAAAAATTTCTATTTCGTTACGAAATTTTCAAAATTCTACAAAATATATTTCAGGTAAGTTCCATTATAAATTAAGTTGTACATATTTCTATTGAGGAAGCACTCTTAATTTAGGTAGATTGCATATTTAGTTTTCAAAGTTATACATATGTATATTGATTGATATACAGGAAATAACAATATTTTGTTAATACTATGTAAAAATATGATTTCCTCATGACTATTGGCTAAAAGTCTGTTATATTAGAATTTTTTTATAACCTATTATTGTAACACACGCAAAATTTAAATCGGGACGTTTAAAAATTGGGCGTTATGGAATTTTTCAAATCTCAATAAAAATCGAGTGATGCATTCGATTCAACACACTCCGATATTTTCTCTAAAAATTTAAAACAGCCATTTTTCTTACGGAAATCTGGTATTTTGCTTTAAAGCACTCTTTTTTTACGAAATTTCATCATTAATACATTAAATATATCAACAAACAATTAGTATTTTCGCTTTCATAACAAACAATTACCTTCGTCTTAATTTCGCAGCGCCATCCATTTTCAAAATAAAGCTGGGCTTACATTGAACAAGCCGTTGGAAATAAATACGAATCCTAGCGCCTCGCGAATGTTTATTATTCAAAGACGGGGGACTCAAATTGTAAATTATCGATGTTAGATACTCGTCTCACTGCCCTCAAGACCTGACTAGCGACATATAAAGAAGCAAAAAAGTTAAAATTTAACGTTTAATAATTCATGTATAACGACATTCGAACAGACATACGGTTTTATCGTAATACTCATAGAATTTACGTAAAATTTCCGTGACGGTAACGTAACGTATCTATTGTTGAAGCGATGAAATACCACTCGCTTCTCGCCTGCCACACCGCGGTGGTGTATATCGGTTAATTACGTTTGTATTGCTTTAACGTTTATATTAAATTGGATACGAATCTCAACAAGTTGCCAACTAATAAATCGAAAATTGCCTTTTGGGTTGGAAGATGCTGAATGTAGATAATTTAGGTGTTTAATTAACACGTACGGATCGTATCGGAGATTCGTATTTGGGCCCTGCGAGTTGTTATCAATGTTGGATTCTGTTAACTCAATGGCTTGTAAAATGTTTTTGTTTCAAGGCTTCGGGACCTAGTTGCGGTGGCGTATCGCAACCCATCTGTCAAGTTGAAGGTCTCGCGGGATCTACTCTTGGATGATTGACTGTTAATGATAAATTGTGTAATGTCCGTGTTGGATCGGAGCAACAGTACATTCTTTGACCTCGTGTCTGGTGTCCTAAGAGGCAACTAAACCCGCAGCTGGTAGATCGCGGTATGGCGCGGTCGAACCAGGCACAGTTAAATACCCTGGCTGCCTATGGGCAGCAGTGCCGATGGTGTGAGATGTTGTGTTTCGCGATCCCAAACCCCTTAGCCTACCCCCAGGGGAGGTGTATGTGAAGCAGTGGAATGTAATGGACTGTTGATGTTGATAATAAATTGTGTTGTGCTTTTGAGCTTTCACGGCATTTTATATAATCATGAAAAGAAATTCTCTAAGAACATTATTAATGGAATCTTAGATGTACATATTACGAGATTTTCAAATGTAAAAAATGGATTAAAGAAAGTGGTCCTCGCGAGGATTGAATGCGGAACTACCGGCGTGGGCGCCGAGTCATTACCTTGACGTGCTGTAATTGAAAAACTAAAATTGTGGTATCGCAAAACTGAAAACATAGTGTCTGTATGTCAATTAAAAGTTGTAGTATCGCATACATATATTTTATAAAGTGAACACATTACATTCACTAAATCTAACCAGTTCATTCATCACTCGCTCGTCCCGGACGACCATCCCGCACGACCTGTGCATTATTAGAGCAACATCACAATAATTTACAGCGGGCGGACGGAAATACAAAGTCAGCTTTATAATTAATTTGTCCGAGCGTACAGCCATCAACACAAGTGGATAG
The DNA here is from genome assembly GCA_018245575.1 of Jemadia suekentonmiller. Taxonomy (NCBI): domain Eukaryota; kingdom Metazoa; phylum Arthropoda; class Insecta; order Lepidoptera; family Hesperiidae; genus Jemadia; species Jemadia suekentonmiller. Next base: position 3,414 of record DWDU01004590.1, on the reverse strand, counting down.
CATTGTACATTTAATTCCTTTACCAAGTGATACTATCTCGTTCGCGCATGAGGCTCCACTTCAGTTACGCATAGTACAAGTTTAGAATTTAAGAGCGTTGAAGCACGTTTCCTAGGCATGTCAATGTCAGGGGAAAGATCTCCCTTTGTTAAGTAATGTGTTGTTGTATAAATAATAGTGTCGTCACTTTATTTAATAATGTTTGGTGTACACAAAGTTCATTTTCGCGTAATACTTGTTTAAGTCATATCGTTAAATTTATTAAAATGTATTTTAAAAGGGAATCATTGTTATAGACGTATAAGTAAAAAATTGGTGATAACTGGTGAAAAGTGGGAGTGTACATCACTCCTCTGGCTACCGTTACGGACATAACAGACGTGATGATAGATTGTATGATAAAATTATTTAATTGATCTCATCAGGTCTTATTTGAAGTGTATGTATATGACATTTTGTAAGAATAACCAAGAATGTTTTCAAATATAAAGATCATATTTAATTGCACTATACTGCTTTTAAGTACAGTAGTGTAATGACTGCTTGATTAAGTACAAAATATGATGATAGATTTTGTCTCCAGTAATTACTTGAGATACTGATATTTTAATTCATCTGAGTTAAATAACAATTAAAGACGTTTTGATTTTACGTGTAATTAATTTGGAAGACAAATTAAAGTCAGATTACAGTCAGTAATCGTTTCTAATACGACTGATTGAGATTGTATTTATTTAAACTGACTTTAGGACAGGATTACTTTAGGATAGGATGACTTAGGTTATAATTTTGTATTGCAAAAAATAAAACACTTGTTCAGTTTTCAAACGATTGGTATTTTGTTATGTTGGATTTGCGGAATTGCGAGGTGTGAATTCGATTCATATCCAAAAAAAATAATTATCGGGATTAATCAGAAAAACTTGTGTTAGATTATAAAATTATCTATTTATATATTTATTTAGAAATTTATGTATGAACTTTATCAGCCATTTGGTTCTAAAATTTAATATTAAATATTAGTTTATACCCTGGGTTTAAAAAATGTCCAATATCATTTTTACTTAAGTAGTTCGAGGAGTGAATTGAAATTAACGTTACTATAACCTACATGTACACACGCTAACAATAATCCAATAATAATCAGTTCGCTGAGTAAAAATAAATTGCTTGCAATATATAAAATATTTATTGCAATTAATCGCCGTGCGCGAGTGTACTCGTGACATAATTCTGTGAGGTATGATTAATTGGGCTTGGCGCTGTTTTCAGGAACGCGGTGAAACCGCACCGCTTTGAAACTACACGTCGAATGTTTCATTCGTACATTATTTTCATGTATTTGAATCAATAATTACTCAATTACAAAATGAAGTGTTGAATTGGAAGCACATTAACATTCAAATATTGTGAGTGGGCATAATACATAAAATATAAATAAAATAAGGAGGCCGTAAAAAAAAATATAAATATGAGTATGTAACTATAATATAAATATAATATAATATAACATAAAATAAATAAATAAAAATATTTTATATCATTCATGTATTGTATTAATATTTATATTTTAAGCATAAATCATGTAGTCGGGTTGTATTCTGATAATAATAGTCAATCTTTGTGAATTTTGGATCGATTTACACATATCGATTTCATTAATCACTAATTCGTTATACTTTGTGTTCGAGAATGTTCCGGGATTATTTTCTTTACAAAAAGATATCGAACGTTGTAATGGACATAACATAGGTATATCTCAAACGAATTCTTTTGAGCGCTCTGAATCGCTAATATTTCATACGCAGCCCAGTTTTGATCTGCTTGGAAACTAAAATTGATTTACACTCTACGTCATGGTCACGTTTCAAGCCTGCGTGCTGTGAGTTCAGAATTGAATTCTCCACTTGGCAGATACCAGAATAATTTTCAGATGAATTTTGTTAGCTGATCAGTGTAGGCGTGTTTTGGGTTAATGTTCAACAATTTCTAGTAGTACATAAAGAACCTTAGAGAGGAGTTACAATGGACACAATCTATGAGCTTACTGCAGCTGGCCGCGACTCCCTTTTCGTAAATGGTGCAATTGTTGGCAGAGCAACTGGTCTGCATTTTTCTAAACAAAGTACTTACGTTACAATTTACCATTTACAAGCAATGTTATAAGTACGTTAATTACCGTACGTCAATAGTTTAATTACTGTAACTCAATAAATTCAACTGTCATGAAATGTATTCACCATATTCAAGCTTGAATATGTCACAGTGCCATAAACATTTGGAGTTGCTTAACTTTGTAGATCGTTAGCCCATCCCTAACCCGATCAGCGTTACGAGCGCCTCACTGAATAAATAAATAATAATTTTTAATCTCAACGAACCGTTTCGACCCACCTCAGGCTTGTTTAGTTGTTTTATGGAGGCAAATCAAACAGTACCGCACTCAAAACTTCTATGCTACGCGACCGCAAAATACTTATATGTACTTTGGACGGACATCTGTCCTCGGAGTTTGCGGAATATATTAAAACTTGTGCAGTATCGTTCGACCTACTCATGTTTATCTGGGATTAGAAGAAAAGAACATTATAAATCATTTTTGTATCGATTCTTTATGATTTAAGATCATCTCTTTATTTCTCATACTCATAATCTTATCTCGTTCAACTACTTCTTAATCGTTTTTGTCTTGTACATCGGCCTGCTGTCTAAATGAGAAAGGTAGGTAAGGCCATTTAGTCTCCCATGCTGATCAATTGCCGATTGGATTGATGAGCTTGACAAATCGTAGGAAACATTGATCTGTCAACACTCCTTGACAAGCAGGCAGTCATTGGCTTTTCTTGACAATAATTGTCGACACAATGCAATCTCCTGTAGTCATATTTGGTCACAAGATCCGCGGTACTAATAACATGTAGTGTTCGTGGGTAGCACTTTTGAGGTCTTAAGTGATGAAATTAGATGGTTCTTTCTGTTCTGTGTTATTTTTTATTACTGTGTCTTGGCACAATACCACACATCGCTATCTGATCCCAAACAAAGCAGTCTTTGCTATGGCATGGGCTATTGAGAAACTTACCATTGGATCTATGATTTGTTTGTCTGTTTTTTGCCCGTTCATAGCACCCTTTTGCCTTATACCCCGTTGTGACCAGATTCTCAACCAAAGATGGATTAGTTTTTAAGTCTTAGTTACTAGAGAGTAGTTGTACTTAGTCGATAATCTGCAGTCGATATAAATGGATCTCAGATTCAGTAGTCTTGCCTAACCATCTCACTGAAGTTTTTTTATGTTGCATTCCAAGATAGAAGAAATTTGTGTTCGGATGACAAATATATAAATTATAGAGGGTAGTTAATGAAATCTAATTAATATACTGAGTCGGTTGGTAGAGCGGTCATTAATTGTGT
>DWDU01004589.1:0-10636 GCA_018245575.1 Jemadia suekentonmiller | reverse complement strand
CTAAAGCCAGTGTAACGAAGAGAATATGAACAGTTTTATTACTATTAATATGATCGTAACGCCACGTCCCTTATTGAGTGCACAGAGAGTAGCGACTGCAAATTTTTTTTTAACCTTACATAACAGTTTTGCGTTTCTGGTTTGCTGGTTTCGAAGACTACAATGACATGCATATAATTATACGTAATTAAAGTAGCTTTTAATGATTACGTCTGAGGACTAAGTGAGAATGTTTCACAGATGTAAAATCCATTGCCCAATTTGAAGAAAGTACAAAGCGATATCATACAAACAATTCAATGCATGTCAAAAAGAATAACGACGACATACCGAAATTACAAATGGACGAAGATACAAACTAAAAGGTCTAGGCTATAGTATTCCGCTGTGATTGTATATTATGCAATTTAATGGAAATAGTAAAAAATCGTCCCAGGGATCTGGAATCATTCTAATAATTTCCCTACTCCCAAACATCCGGAACTATTCTACATATTAATATACAATCCATACGAAAGGTTACACTAACTTTTCAATCCAAACTACGACACTGCGAAACATCTGGCATATGAAGTGGGTTGGGTTACATTCTCTCCCTATTGTTGGAGTGGTCTTTTGTTACCGTGAGTTGCTATTTCGGGAGTTTATAATGAGCGACTTGTTACCGCCATTCGCTGTAAGGTCATTTTAAATCCTAACTAGAGCCGGACGCTGACTTCGAAACTATGTATTCCGATACTTGTATTATTATTTCATATATGTCACCTTTCATATTATTAATTTATTAGTCCTAGTCAGTGTCTTCGCTGACTATTCAGCGCAAATGCGACATTTTATAGATGGAAAAAGTATTCTAATCCCCCGTCCTTTCCCTCGGTCGGTTAGATCGGTCAAGATAAAGACGAACGAAACATTCATTCGTAGTAAGTATTATAGTTACTGATTTCATTATTCCTATCATCTGTCTTTCTAAAGCAACTGGAAATTTTCTTGAACATGTTCGTAAAAAAAATTAACCAAACCGCATAATCCAGACTAACATAGTATTGGATTAATTCATATATTTATATCTATCTGAAGGTGTTTAGTTTTGAGAATCTAGTATATAAGTATAGATGTGTATTATATATTATCTTGTGGCTGAAAATTAATTCTCCGGTTAACTAATCTGCGCGCTAAGCTCCACACGGCCATGTCACTGCGCTCTGCATCACTCAACTAGCCTCCCGCCCGTCCAGATGCGGCCCTGCATTATAAATCACTGGTCCAACACACCTGCGGCCCTAAGTAAGCATGACGCTTAGGTCGGATGAATTATTTTGCTTTAAGACCCACTGCTTATGCGAAGTTTCATTTTTTTATAACAAAAATTAACGATATTTGTGTTTATTGTTACAAAATTAAGGAGTAACGTTTATACAGGTGTGTAGTCACGTTACGTAATAAACGTAACATCACGCCTGTATCTTCCGAAGTGATAGGCAGCGGAGTATAATATACTCCCACGTCCCACCACTTACATCTTCGGCCCGTCATGGAATATGGGGTGCGCTTGTTACTAGCTTATTACCAGCCGAAGCTAGTAATTTCTGTAAACCACGCAACATTTTCAAGGCTATGAACATTTCGATTACGAATCATATGCTATAGACGTTAAAATTTTAGTAAATATACTTATATTTATTTCATTTATCTATACTCTGCCATAATTACAACATATTAACCTTTATATGTATATGTTTATCTAATGGCGTATGTATATGTTTAATGTTATTTCAGATACATAGCAATTATTAAACATGTTGTCTTTTAAAATAACGTTTCCGTTATTTCAAAGGCTCCTTTATGTATATCACTTTCTACGTTAAAAGCTTTCCTATTTCCTCTTGAAACCCGGTTAAAAGAAGAAAATCGGGTAAGTAAATTTTCAGAAATTAAAGTCACATGTAATGGATACCAAGAAATGTTATGTTTACGAAAGTCTAATTTGGGGATTAATGAGTTTTCGTTACAAGAGTACGATTTGAATTGAGTATTGTATTTAATTGCGCCAAATAATAATTTAATTGGTATTTTCAATGGTTTTTGGTAGATTCAATACAAGACACACGGATTGTATGGACAAGTTCTCGGTAAGCTATAGCCTAAACTAAATATTATTTGCCGTCAACTGAGCTCATCATTTAATGCGACTCCATGGTCATTAGTAATTACTAACGAATTATTTATCAACGAGACATATCATTTAAAATAAAAAAACTTCAATGTTTTTGACGAAATATATTAAGTTAATATCGTATTAAGAAATTGTAATATTTCTACGATAGACGACCTTCATCAAAAACATCAATTATTCAATTATGTTAATTGCTATTTTAAATAAATCTGAACCTCAGAAAAAAAATATTTATAATGAGATTATCAATATTTTTTTCCTCAATTATGACTGCCTCCTTGGTCGTGTTGGTTGCAAGCGCGACACAACAATACAGTCTAATCGTAATAAAGCACGCACACGTCCGTCAAAATTTAATGAAAAATTATATTAACGGTAGCTTTTCGTCGAACTTTTAATGAAACGCAGGAACAAAGCGTGTCATTAAACCGAATGCACTGACACAATTGCACAGCGCGCGCGGACACAGCGCACTGTGTTTGTGCACAAAGACGGCTTATTGCCACCCTCGCGTCCAACCAACGCAGGCCTTTGTGCCAGATTAGTGGAGGCTACGTCTCACACCGCGTTTGTCTATTCAATTATTCATAAATGCGAAATTTATTAGCGAAATATTAGAATAATAGTAGAGTATCCAGGATTAATCTGTCGTATCTTGAACCAGCGGGTACTCACCGGCGAACTCGATCGCGTTTATTATCGCAAAAAAAATTATTGAGACAAAAATCGTAAAACGTCCCACGCCTGTATTCCCCGAAGAGGCAGGCAGAGGAGTGAAGTACAATTAAGTATTGAAAACTAATTTAATTAGCGGTGTAATTCTTAGAGTTCGAGGTTGGAGAACAGTTTACAGGCGTCCGTAACAACGTAACAGCTCATTTAATTCCCTCTTCAGATAAAATAATAAAACTGACTCGTTTCCTTTTGTAGCATAACGTATGTAAATTTAATCTATTGTAGACTTTATTTAGTTTGTGTTATCGCTTGGTAATTCCAAAAGGGACGTGATCGTAATACCTGCTATGTTTTATAGTCTTCGCGACACATCGAAGTAAAGAATTAGACGTATATTTTTATTCTTTATGAAAATTTAATATACTCATAAGTATATAACTTCTTTGTAAAGTTGGTGTCGTTAGGTCTCGTTGCTCATAAGCGCGATTGTCGATTGAGAAGTGCTGCGTTCAAATCCCGGGTGGGGCATTATTAGATTTTTGTAATTTTATGTTATTTATTTATTTTATTTTATTTATTCAGACTAGTGTCCATTTTGTTAGTAACATAATTATTCTTAACCTAATGTTAGTAAGAAATGAGAAATGAAAGAAAACAGCGGGAAGTAAATGGACAGATTTTAAATATCACTGCTGTACAACCCCATGGGAGACTGCACAGCAGTGATTAATATAAGTACAGTCCAGTCGGCTGGCTATCATATTCAAGATGCTGTTGTGGTTGGCCCGTATATTATAATGTACACTTTTTAGTAGTGGTGTGGAGTCTGGAATTGTGCCCGGTGCATGGCAATAGGCTCGCCACATATTCCGTAGTCGGACGTAAACGTAACTGGTGGAACGTGTGAGTATACACTCTTCTGCATACCATTTCGGGGATTACAGGAGAGATGTTGCCAATATAATATACCTATTGCATATCAATACGCCCATGCTTTCATCTCGTATCACGAGTAAGACATATGTATAACATACATCAACTTTCCGAAACGCATTTTAAACAAAATACATCTAACATATGGTTCTGTAGAACCGGTTGCGCGACTGTCATTTTTAATTTACTTGACAGTCAAAGAGAGAATCGAAACAACGAACGGTTAAATGGCGGCCTAGACGAGAACGTTTGTCGCCCAACGTTTTACTAACACCAATATTTTTCTATATCGTACATATTTATACAGGGACATACGATGCGAATGTTGATGGACACTGGTACCGAGGGAGACCACGGCTGGCCTATCTTGACCATATTGTTCAGATGCTAACTTATCTCTGCCTACTTCGTAAGGGACCAGACGCGATGGTAGATAGATAAAAAAATTAAGTTTTCTGCCACATAGGTACCTACTTAAAAATTCTCGTCAACAAAGTAATTTCAATCAATTGAGTCAGAAGAACGTTATCATCCAACTATGTATGCAATTTTTTATTAAACATTTACGTATTTTAAATTGTAAATGTAACATGACGTCTGTAATCCCCGCAGAGGTAGGCAGAACAGCACGATCCTACGTTTCCCTAGTTACGTTTATATTTCATTATCGAATAGGTTACCACCTAATACCAAACACCGGGCACAAATTCACACTCCGACCTTCTACCAGAAAATTTAACAAGAAATTCTATTTCTAAAAATCCAATAGTAGGTACCCAGGATTTGAACCCAGGATTTCTTGTTCGGCAGTCTTTCTCGAAACAACTCGACCAATAGGACCGTATCCGTATTGCCATTAAATCCTCCGCCCTATAAAATAATCACGCCTGCCGTAAACCGTTCACCCACTTCCGTTTAACATTCAATGTTGTTTATTTGCACGATGTTAATAATTACCTAACATCACTATTCGTGGTGGTATTGATAGTAGAACAATAGAAATTCAGCACATGAAATTTTAAGTATTTCGTCCAAATTGGGTAATTTTATTACAAAAGTCTTATGTCATGTCGATAAATTAATAGTTAGATTCTATACCCACATATCATTTTGAAGTTGACTTTTTGCTATCTTTTACATTTTTTCAGGATCGCCCTATATTTTTACGCTCGAACCGAGAAAGGATGTAAGAAAAACTTAGCTAAGTATACTTGTCCCGGGCAGTGTCCTTGACGTTTTATGACTATGCCTGCTGTGCCCGCGGGAACGTTGATAATGGTTTTTGTGCATTAAAACTTTCTATTCACAAAAATTTTTATAACCTTGTATTATTAGAAAAAGGACATAAGTCAAATGTACGATATACACCGACTCAAAGAAACATAGTCTTCATGAAATTCTGAAATGTCACTACTGACATTTTTATTAGAAGAAGCTTTATATACATTATATAATATTGTATTGTTGATATGTAGTACGAAATACAAACGAAAATCCAGAATGAAAAAATGTTTAGTATCCACAAAGATCTGGTTCGAAAAACCACAGAGATACTGATACTAAAATGTTGCTATATTTTTGTTATATTAATTTGAAAAAGCACAAAGATACATCATTACCCGAATGATGATGTAATGCATAATAGCAATTGCTAATCGCGAAACAACATTATTTTTAAGTGTCTGTAATTTATCAACTTGTTCATCTTGTCATCGTAACTGAAGTATTACAATCTCAAATGAGTGTACACTGAAAACAAATCGAGGAGAACTGTGAAAGTTTCATAAGAAAAACTTATCCCGGTAAGCTTCTGTGTGTGTGTGCTTAGCGCTTTACGAGTATGCCAGCTGTTCCAGCTGTTCCAGAGACAGCGCTTCTAACATCATGCAAGTTTATAGTACGTAAATTAAACTTTAAATTTTCAATATCTCCACCTTCATAATATAACGAAGGAAACTAATTAATTTCGCAATATTTAATATATAATATAATTATTTAATCACCTAATATACATATGTATTATACATGTGAAACGTGGGAGTGTACTATATACCGCTGCCTACCTCTTCGGGGATTACAGGGGTGATGTTACGTTATTTTACCTATTATATTCACCTACTTAAGGTAAGATTGTTTTCCCTTGTTTTTCATTCTTTTTTATCATTACTCAGGGAGCGAAGTTGATCTTATTTCTATAGTAAGATCCAAATATGTTAGTACAGGAATAATTAAAATCAACACAAAAACCAAATGAAGTAATTTAAGTTGTATTTTTCGAGCATTACGGGTCTTAATATAGAAAAACATCCAAAGAGGAAAAAATAACATTAAATATATAACATTGAATGAGAATTCATTCAAAATGGAAAATGTTCAGTAATAAATTCTAAAATACCGTTTCACCATAGGTAGATTTTGAAAAACAAGTTGAAATGAATTCAAAAGAGAGAAAGAAACAAAGTATGTAATAAGACAAAGTCAGCCAAGTACACTTATGTCTCGGGCAGTGTCCTTGACGCTTTATGACCAGCTGCGTTCCCGGGGACAGCGATAATGGCGGCGGAAAAGCTTTTATTATAAGCCTAGCTTAGAAGAAAGGTGAATGAACCATCAAATAAAACGCTTTTCTAACATTTAATAACAGAAAACATATTGCAATAAAGAATACAACGCAATATATTATAACGTAAATACGTAAAATTATTTCTGTAATCTCCGAAGACGTTGGCAGTATAGTGTAATACATTCCTCACTTTTATCAATTACATTTACATTCAATCACAGAAAGGGGCTTAGGCTATTTCCGTACATTTGGCAAAATCCAGTTTTATTATATATTTTATTGCTATAAGCACCTGTCATTTACGTATATGGTTGTGATATCTTATTCTAACTGTTATTAATATTTTTAAAATGTGATATAAGCACTAATTTAAAATGAGTCAATCACCACGTGGATATGTTCAGCTTATGTGCCAGCTAGTGAATGTTACGCTTACGTTACGATTTTAACGGATATGGTTGACGGTTACACCTAAAAGGGCGCGAATCGATCGATATCGTTCCAAATCAATCTTTCAAACTTGTAAGTTTATAAAGTGCCACCTGTAAAACACTATTAAAGCTGAGTATACTCAATAATTTCCGACTACATTAAAATATATGCTCTTTTATTCAAAGGATGTTACAACTATCTCAATCTTGGTAATTTACTATCTAATTACCCATTTATATAACCAATATTGTGGCATTATATTTATTTGACAGATATTATAAGCAGGAAGGAAGTAAGAATAAAAATGTGCGAAACATACGTACATATTACATTCTTGGCGCATTGTGAGCGGCTGTGACCAAGACGACCGCGATAGTGGTGCCAACTAAACTTTTATATTGTACACGGGGATAATGTACAACTATTACAAATAAATAAATGTTTTGTGCCATTCCCACACACGGCCATCTGGTCGTGAAGTAGGGGGAGTGTGTCTTATGGTAATCAGGGAACTGATAAGCTACTTCATAAGTTAAAAAATATATTATAAGGAAATAAATGTCTTAGGGCATCACTCAAATTCATCTGATCCAATAGGATTCTGATATATGGTTACCAGAAAACAGATATATTTAATACATAAATATGTATTAAATATTGATATTTTTTTTACTAAGACACAAGTGTATTATTATATCTTCACGCCATCATCCCATAAAGGGTTAGTAGAGAGTGCCGAGTGTCAATATTCTATTCTTACAGACCTGACATGCTTTATCTACATTCGTCACTCTTCATGCATGCACGCCGGTTTCAAGGACATTTGATCCACCATCAGCCACTATCTGGCTTATTTGTTCCGAATTTCTATTTCCATTTTACATTCAAGACTCAAAAGAATCAACAATTTATATTATGCCACATGTGTGAATCTTCAACTTTGGAACTACGATTATGAAGTCATCATATTAACGATTGAGCAACGTCCGGGACATAATTTGAAATGTAGTATATCCATTAAATATACAATATAGTTATAATAATATATAATATAGTTTATCTTTTTCTCATCTTTCTGTGATCGTTTCTCTATATATAATTAACCCTTTTATCGTTCCACCGCCAACGGTGGAACTCCCTCCTCTGCCTACCTTTTCGGAAAGATGCAGAAGTGATGTTACGTGTTACACTAAGAAGTAGACGGGTATAACCCTTCCTTCACCAATACTATATTTTTTTTCGATCTGTTGTATATTGAAACCAAAATAAGCTCTTTTGAAGAATATTTTTAAGACTGTATCGCATATAACGTGTATTATAATACAAATAAATTTGATAACCAGGCGAAAGAAAACTGACGTACAGCGTCTTCGACCGAATTAAATATTCAAACGAACTTCTTCAAGAGTTCTTAACACCTCCGAGATCAAAGAATACTTCTACAGATACACAAACACTGTATGTATGATGATATGCTGTATATTATATACCTACATTAATACATAGGCCAAAAGTATTTACATAACGGCGCCATAATGGATTGGGGCCACGAAAAGCCACGCGGTAAGTTGTCAGCGCAACGACATCCGCTGAAAACACACGGGATATTGTTAGTTCCTTGAACGGAAGTGAAATAAAAACCATTTCATTGAAAATTATAAACATAGTATGCATTTATAACATGTTTCCTGTTACTTTTTACTTGTTCCGTTAGTATTATTCTATTCGAACTATGATCAGATTCGACCATTACCATTCGGAAAGTATAGTTCGGGATAAAATTTGCGGTCTCAATGTATACATGCATTTTTCATAAACGTACCCACGTCTGTTACGAATGATGTCATTATTTAAGCGAAATATATATTAAAGTATCCCAGTTAGTTTAATTTTGAAATCTTTAACTTATTCCTTGCTTTTGCAGTAACCCGTTTTTTCTGACTATGTGTAACAGTAGACAGAAAACTAAACATGTCGATAGAAACATTATATATTTCTGCATAAAAACGACGCGTTTTATATGAGAGATGATCCCAAACCGAATATTTCATTACATGGCATACGAAGAGATATAGCCATTTATTATAATATCAAAACTGACAAAACCAGGAACATTATAAGGGACTGAATAAGAGAGGTCAGGACATGATTTTAATTTAATCAAGATAGGGGTCTGGCTTCAGCCAAATCTCATTAGTTTGGGACTAAACTTATAAAATATAAAACGACGCTTCTATTACCAAATGTATTTTGAGAAGAATTAAATTAACAAGAATTTAAAGAGTTTAATTAACAAGAAAGGGAGTTGTTCGAAAATATCTTTAGGTATTTTGTCGTGATAATGTATCATTGTTTCATTGCTAGGTGAACATAGTATTAGATAATAACACATACGAGTATGAAAGCTATTAATAAACAATTCAACTGACTTACTGCGTAGGAATGTTAAAAATAAATGTGTTTCTATAACACGATACGTATATTTTTTCTCAGAAGTAATAGACATAGTACCAGAAGTTGAAAAACACAGCAAGTTTATACTTTGTACCATTAAATGTATTATAATTCACGGGTTGATTTGTGGATTGCATGAACTGTGACATTGGTAAGTCACATTTGCCTAAGTCCAAATAGATTTGAATAACTTATTCAAAAATCGCTGCGTGTGAATTCTTTATATCAACATCACTACACACAAACACAGTTCTCCTATCAAGTATAGAAGACTAAGAAGACACTACCACAGTACCCAAGTGGGGGTAGATAGACTTTAAACATACAAGAACTTTTAAAGGGTTCTGGCATACAAGATCGTTTATTAGCCAAGCTATTTAATTCTTAAAGGCGCACCGTTTCGTAGTGATGAGTATCAAGATTTGTATCCTGGACCTTCGTAATAAATCGCTGAAATCTGAGCTACTGGAATATCAGTGCTGAAAATGTCTGTATGGTATGCTATGGGCACCAAATAAAAACATGTTATCATATTATACGTACTCGTCTCACGTCAAAAGAATTTCGACGGCGCATATTCAATTTTAACGGCGTATACCTAATTCACTTATCCGCCTTTACTTTAACACACCGTTACACAGAATATTGAACCTTGTGGACATAAGGACAGGGTGTAATTCAGTATTGCGAGTTCAAATTAGGGTGCGAGAGGACTTGACATGAAGTTGTTTGCGTATGTCCAATTAGGCGGTTTTCTTTCCTATGACAACATAAAGGTAATTGAAGGCTTAATTTGAGGTTATCTTGTTAATGGCTCCCTTTCATAAAAATTTCAAGTGGTTACATTTATACGAATGAAAAACGCAATAGTTTAAATTTATTCTGTAAATGTGTACTTTAGTTTTTTTAGTAGTACGAACTGTACGAAGGTAGTTCGCTATTCTTAAACAAATGAACTCACCAGGCATGTCAACTAGGTTCATCCTTGAGCGTTAAAACACTTTTGACTTCCCTTAATTAGGGTCTTCAATTATATAGTACATTTAAAGTAAAAGTACGGGATTATAGCCCTTACACTGTTTGTTTATAACCATTCGACTGTCCAGTTAAGTAAAAGTCATTAAAACGGGCTTTTAATGGTCCTATTGGGTCAAATATATATTAATATATAGTTAAATGAATACCACTGCGCCATACGCCATATTCACATATCTAAATACTGTAAAAGAACAGTAAACAGTTCAAAACTAAAAATGCAAATGTAAGCAAAATTACTGTTGTAATCGATGAAAAATTGACCATGTTGTAATAACATATTTTTTTACAAATTAAAAAAAACGTAACATCACGCCTGTAATCCCCGAAGAGGTAGGCAGAGGAGTGTAGAACACTCCCACGTTTCA
>DWDU01004588.1:0-10636 GCA_018245575.1 Jemadia suekentonmiller | reverse complement strand
GAATGACCCTCCGGTTTTAACGGATTACCGGTTACTGCTGTCGAGGGAGGCCCCACGGGCCCCTTGACATTTCTACAAGAGGTAGTTGAAGGGTCTCGCATCCATATATCAAATATTTAGGACTCATTGTAGATAACGGGAATGTTGCGAATTATTTAGGATTCCCATACAAAATTTTATAACATTCATTAGCGTCAAGTTTTATTCATAAATGGTAGGGAGTGCTGCGTGGACTAAGTCATGCGTCCGATTACTATTATCGCCCAACTATATTTATGCTATATTTATGCTATAAGGTGTTTTGGTGAAAACCGGTATATAAGTTGATTGCTCTTAAAAAGTTAATATGATTCATGAAACATGAATTACATATACCTATACTCGTAGCTTGAAGGTTTTGCTGTAACAAATTATCTTTTTTTGTTTTCTTTTAAATACAAAATTTACCCGATTTTTTAAAATATTACCAATATTTTAAAGTGTATATAGCCTATGTAAAATTCAATGAATTTGGACACCCTACTCCTAAGAGAATTGAAGGACTTTTCTCTCCCGATACACGCGACATCCCGCTAGGGGGACAAAATGAATTTTACGCTTTTCTGGGGACATTTTCTACAGACGCATTACTACTCTAATTGATAACCTCAGGGTTGTACTCTGCCATACCTACGTTAAATTTAGCAAAGGATTTATTAAATTTAAGTGACATGGTAGCAATCCCTATGGAGATAAGACGGCAAGTTCATTATGACATGGAATGTGTAATGAATATATCGCAAGACTAGTGAATGTTGTTTTAGTAAGTTAAGTGGGAAGTATGTGTACATACTCATGTGACTATTGATCATCTTCATGTGACCATATAATACACGCACACGCGTCCCCATATCAGCATCTATACGAGTATATACCCATATATATAAGTTATTTATAAATACCTCTTTTTAAGTACATCCAGTTTCGGGCTCCAAGTAAGTATTTTTGACTCGGTACTTAGTATTGACACTATGTCGATACTATGATGATAGTCGTCATGAACTTAAACGTATTCTTTGAATGGGCGATTTTATACCTCTGTACAAAATTCGTATACTCAAAAATGTACATATTTGAAATGTCAGGCAATTGAAATTAAAAGTGCTATAAATAATTTGATAAATAGCAATTAATACGGATTATATACACAAAGTGTCATATATGACATATCGATGCATAAATTATTTATTTTAAGACACACATGGTCTACGAGGGGCAGGACAGGGGCTCAACGCAGCGCCTGTACTTTAAAAATGTAGTAAAAGCAAGGTAAATCCATATTCGTTGTTTCATTTTGTCTCGGCGATAGACAGAGCGAGAATGCAGTGAACTAGAAGCAGATTTTATAATTTATTAAAAAAAATTCACAGCTTCCTTTCTTATAAATCATCATTTTTTCAGTCGGAAGTTCTCTTATAATTTACATTGAATCACGTGCCAAGTCAAATAAATCTAAGCCGAAGCAAAATAATTGAAATGGAACAAATAAATTAAAATTTCCGCCTGACTGTATTTAGGCGGGCTCCAGTTGACAGGGGGATTGTACCTATCAGCAACGTGATGCGGAGATATTTGAATTGAGGATAAAAATGTGATGAGTTGGTACCTAACATAATTACATATACATATGAGCGTTAGCAGTGACCTCGCTTCTCTGGATATCACACTCGGAAATTACTTAACATTTTGACACTTTTGTTGGTAACTAGCTGATTCCTGATATATTATCTGTGCAGATCTGATATATTATCCTGATATATTATCTGTGATCCTGTATCCTGTTATATAGATTTGATATATTATGCTGATATATTATCTGTGCAGGAAAAATATAAAAAAATCGAATGGTAAAATATACGTTGCTACAAAAATTTATTTATAAACAATGTTATTAGTTTTCTTGTTTGTAGCTAAATTATATAAATCAGTCGGGTTAGTAATGCAAGAGCAGGTGACGTTTAGTTGACGATTGCTGCACACGTAAAACTTATACAAATCGTTCTTTCTTACAACTTTAATAACTCTTTATTTGAAAAAGATACCGCAATATTTGTACAGAGCAGGGCGTGAAAATGTATATATGTATGTTTAGCGATCATTTTACTCGATTTTTATGAATACTTAAAAAACGGGTATTTTTAACCTATTATTATTAAACTCACGCAATACATTTATTTATTGCGATTATTACTTATCGAGTTAAATGTTTGCTACAATAATACACGTTACCACCCGCGGAGTGAACTGCTGCTTCAAGTCGATATTACAAATCGTAGCGTTTCTTATAGAGGGAAGTCATTCGCAGGCAACCCCATTATTCACAGCCGGTAGTTGCCCTGACATCTGTCGAAACATAACCAACCAAGCTCATTACACCATAAAAATATATTGGTTTTCACTGACTCCATTCGCTGGTAAACAAAAAGTTGTTTCTTTACGAAGTGAAAAACTCGGATCCAAGTCCCAATTGCGGCCCGATTGGACGACAACGCGGATTATGTCGAACGAAAACGAGAACGGACTCTTTGCGAAATCAACGCGAAATGTTTATTTAAAGTTATCATTTGCGACCACTCGCTAATACCTGACCGTCAGTGGTATGACCGAAATATCGTATTTGCTACAAAGACATAACCGTACCTCCAATATAACATTGTTTGATAAACTCAACTGATATACGAATATTGCGTTCGTACTTCGGTATTTTATTACCCATTCCGCAGCTAATTCAAACAATCTTCCTGCAATAAAACCTTGAACAGATACATGCCACGTCGCGTGCGAACGCGTAACGGATTCCTGCTAATACTCGGAGAAGTATTTGAGCGATACAGAACTTTTTGCAATTACTAAACTTCCCAAAACCTAATGAAATACCTGAAAGTGAGTTAATTTGTAAACCTAATATCTCTAAAAAGCAGGATAAGATTTTTTTTTATTATTTGGTGTTTTCATTGGACGAGAAATAATGATCAATTAATAAAAAAAAATAAACTGCCGTGACAGTGTGCTGTAATTCACTAAAGTCCCATTCTAGGACTTGCCCGCGACAAGGACCGAAGCTGCACCGCTGTGGACTTGAGGCGAAGTGCGGGGTTAGTGCCCTAGCACTTAATTTACCTTCCGAACCATCGATACGTTAAAAATGCACAAGTAATTGCCACTCGTGATCACTCGTATTTGTCAGCTGGCTCGCCTCGCGTTGCATTATCTAACTAATTGTTTTGCGATCGCCGCCGCCATATCTACGAGTATGAGGCCCCATTGTGTGGAAGGGAGGGAACCCACTCGTATTTCACTTATTTCTATGCATTATTTATTTTCGATAATGCGACGCTCGCGTTCTATTACGGGGGGGTTTAAATACATATCTCATTTATTTATGGGACTCTTAAATTTAACCATTAAATACTTATTTATTTATTACACTTAATATTGTACAAGTAAACTTTTTTTTATACATTCTATGAAATTCACAATGCAGAGACATTAGAATTAGAATTATTAGAAGAACCTTACATAACGTTTTTTATATATTCTAATTAAACATCGGTGGTATTATTATAAATATGTACGTATACGATCAAGGCATCACGCCACATTAAATGATCGCGCTCCACTTCTTTCCGACCCCCGTGTTTGAATAAAGACATAGCCCTGAGGTTCGTATAAATCAATGCACGCGTAGTCAATTTGATGCGGCCACACGCGACGCCGGCCCACGCGCTACATCATTACACAATATGTAGGTATAAACGGATCGTTACTTAACTAAGGTAATATATTATTACGTCCGCTAAATTACAGTTTCATATTATACCACTCTATTTGAAACAAACAATACCTTGTTGTCTTATATGTGATACATGATTGCAAATCGAAAATAATATCTACAGTAAAATATCACGGTACTGAGTTTATTTGTCCCAAGTCTGGATGGATTGGAAGATACTCGATAGAAACTTCCAACGTTCCATTTTATCTAACTCAATATTATTTCGAATGCAACACAATATGTTTCTGTAAATATTTTAATAACTTGGCATTTATAAAATAATTCTCATTTACTTTCTTTTTGGAAATACGAATAAAGGAACCTCTTATGTTTTAGGGAAAAAATTGCAAATTAGTAAGCGATAGACACAGTGGTCCTGGCGGCCCTCGGGTTCCGCAACAAGTTCCGCAAACGTAACATCAAGCCTGTTATCCCCGAAGAGGTAGGCAGAGGTAGGGACTTGATTCGTAAATTCGTTCTTCGTTTTTTAACAAAAAAAAACCAAAATTAAATTTATGTAAAAATAACGGCCGTACCCACTGTTTTTATTTATGAATGTAAGTACACTTCCAATAAAATCATGCTGCTTTTCTGTAGTTTTATAGCCATTTAAAGAGCGTAATCCAAAATATGTAAATCCGGGGCGAGCCGCCGCTGTGACGTCACGCGAGGTAACGACCACTATAAATCTCTTACTAACTATAGCGTTCATTAAAATTTCCCCAAACGTGCGTACGATAAACCAGTTGGAAATACCTTCGCCGCCGAAAACTTCGACTTATCTCTCGCACGTACAAGGTCGTTACGCTGGAATTATGGCTGTGGTTAAACACATGCTACATTTACTCGAAACTTCATGTTACGCCCGAATAAGTTCGTGTTAACGGTGAAGGATTCGCGCGGAAGAAAGCGGCAACACTTAGACGCCGTGCAATTAGACACGTTGCGAACATTGAATAGTGTTCTGTGAAACATGGAGATATTACATCTATTGGTTAATTTATCATTATCTTCACATTATTTGCACGTCGAAAAGTGAATCATCATTACATCGACCCGTTTTCATTACGCCCAGAGAAGGCCTGATGAAATAATGACCAATCGCCAATGTTGATCAAATATGTCAGATGCTGGCTAAAAGGAGCCAACTCTCTTCCGACATCATAAGCGACCAAATTTTATGATATAACAATAACAATAATAACATATATAAATACATACATATACATGCATAAATATAAAGATTAAATATGATTATTAAATAGTCAATAATACGCCCGCCATGTGAGGTGAACTCACTGTTGAAAATTTCCTTAATTACGAAAATACAGTTTTAAGGTTATTGCCTTCATTTCAAATTACGTAAATAAACAAGATTAATTGTATATAACACAATTACGAACGACAATTACAGGTCGTACAAAAATAGGGACGTAAGTACTTTTAAACTAACTTTTTATTACTAACTGCGGTGCTCATTGTTGTATAAATATAATGTAAGTTATCATTAATAGGCTGTATTCATTAAAACTGATACTTTCTACCAAAATATATGTAGTATCGTTTGATGCGTTTTTATTATGCCGATAATATTGTTGCCTGTTAGTGTTACTTTGTAAAAAAGGCAAGTGTACACATCAGTATGTATATTTTTGTAGATGTGTATATTTGGAATAGTTTACGCTCACCCTCCACTAGTGATTAAACACCTCAATCACCTTACATTTTCTTATATTTAATCGTACAGTTGACATTTAATTCATAAATGAATTTTTTGGATATTTTTGTAATAATGAAATGCCTCAAATTTCAAGGATCTTTAACATAATGTTCACTGAAATATGTAAGCACAGTTTACTAGTATATAAATGACGTTTAAACTAACTTCATGGCTAGCAATAAATAAACATAATAAGGAAATAACTTGGTACATCTCCACACGGAGCCATCCGGGAATAATTTGTGTTGTGGTAGGTACAGGACAGATAAGCTACACTAATGTACACACTATATATTTATAAAGGTTTTTTTGTTTTTGAGTGACCTCATATTATGTGCTCAATATTATTTGAGGTTTAGTATACGAATAAGAAGATTCGCGGACTGGATTGTGTTTGAAGTCGAGCAGTTTATCGGAAAGTCTCACATCGGGTACACTGATCTTAGTCGATTAAAAAAAACCTACTTGTCATGACTCTCAAGTTCCTAGGTCGACGTGTTAATGTACATGCATAAATGTAAGATTTCAACCAGTGATTCAAAGATTGGTTATGTTCGTTTTATGATGAGTTTGAAATATTATATTTTGTGACTGTCAGACGTAACATTAGTAATGTTCACAGTGCGAGCGCGCCGGAAACGAACAGACCGCTCGGCGTCCCATAATATACGCAATTAACAAAATAACAGCAACCACAGCGAATATTCATTTAACAGCAACATCAAAGAGAAATATTGCGCACTCGATCGAATCACACGTTTAATTATACCAATTTCGTACTGCGAAGTTTCCGGTGCGTGGGTACGGCGCAACATGTGTCGTGGCAGCCAGCTCTAGCCGAGCCGTGCTCGCTGTTAGTTATGTAAACGATACCGTTGGGCGTGTCCGGACTTACATTATACAGGCAAAAGAAGGAATATGCGGCAACCGATTATTTTCATTCAGAGGCTATTAGTAACTATTGGTGCTATAAAATACTTGGAATTTATTAACGTCGTCTGGCATTAAGTTAAGCCAAGCATACAATGTTTAGTCTGATTGTAGGTCGACGGGCAACTGAACCGAACGAATTGATAAATTAACTGGAAAGCTTTGAATCGTTACCATTTTGTATTTAGTGTTGGCCGATATGTTACATCGGCAACATTTGTGCTCTTGGGCTCTTTGAAGAGGCAGGCAGCGGCATATAGATACTACTCTCCCAGTTTTTACCATTCTGGTTATACGTCTCATCATAAAATAGCCGCGGAGCCTATTGGAATAGACTAGGCACAAATACAGACTACCAAGCTGTTACTACGAATTCCAAGTTAGATAACTCAATGGTACCAGACCCGAGTGAATATTGTCGACGCGTAGTGAAAACACTTCCTCCGACCTCGTCATACAGGGTGTCGTAAGAGTCGACTAAGCCCGGCGCTAGCAGATCGCGGTATGGCGTGGTCTGCCTAGACACAGGTAGGCGGTGGAAGAACATGTGCAGCGTGCCAAGCGTGGTGATCATGGGCATGACCCCTCGAGGCAGGCCTATGTGCAGCAGTAGACTAATATAGGCTGATGATGATGATGATAGTGATGACCCGACTCGGGGATAGAACCTAGGACCACTCAATCGGTAGTCCACCACTCGACTTATGACGTAGTCAAAGACTATAAAACAAATAGTGTTTGATAAAAAATATAACGGTTACTTTTGAAGTATATAAGCGACGTTCACAAAAGTACACTGATTTATTTTTCGGCGCTTAATAATCACGATTACCAAACTTTGACATCATGCCAACATTCCCGCTGAGTTTCACAAATGAAAGAGCCAAATCTCTGCCTATTAAGCCACCACGCAGATTAAGTTAATATATACAGTAGACATGACATTTAAACTTTCTTTGCAACTATGTAGACCGGCGCTCCTCACTTCACCAGTATCTTTTAATAAAGTAGCAAACTTTAAAAAAAGGAGAGAGCAATAAATTTCTTCAATTTACCCTCAAGTCCAGGAAGAATTTAGTATCCAACAGAGGGATGAAAACAACGCTACTATACGTAGACGTCATCAATTCGTACTTACGAGTAGGGAGTAGGTACGTAAATTGCAATTATTTTCATATTACTGCATGTTCATAATAATCTATTAAATCGAACCATTGTCTCAACAAACATGACAAATAAATGGGAACTTTGTAACTCTACAGCAGCTTGTCAATCGTGTATTTTTTCTGTGCACCAGTACAGTAGGCATAAACAAAGTACAGAGACTTAAAGAAAAACTTTACCATCGACTTAATAATTGAAAGAAATAGTCACAAAACGTGACGTTTAATGAATTATAACAAATTCAATTAGAACAGATTGAATGAGTTCACAAAATTTATCAGGAAAATTCGTGACAGGTGCTTTGTTTGAGACGTTACAAATAATTTGATTTTCGTCAGTTTTTGTTGAAAGCGGACAATATTATTTATAGGAGCGTAGTTGCTCAATTATTATTCACAAAATATTTTCTGTACGAAGACAGCGTTTTAAGAGGCCGTTTATTAAATTTTCACAAAAAAAATATAAAGCTTTTCAGACCTCTTTTATTTAAACGTCTAAAAGGAAAATGAAGTAATTTACATGTCCAACTCCTCGATGATAGCAGACAGAGAATGGCGTTACCCTTGTTTTGATTTTGTATAACTTTTCTCATTATTAAAATGAAGGATTGTTTATGCAATCAATTCAGAAGTAGGATGATATTAATTCAACTTTGTGTAAAATGAAATCTCGTATTTACATTATAACAGTGGATGTGATACACTTGAGACAGTTAAAACAAAAGCTGTTTAATGGCAAATAAATAATGCTGAATCTCAGAAGTTTAATTTGTCTCACGATATAAATGTTAAATCAATGTAATTTCTATGTGTACAATGAACGGGTAGAATGTACGGTGCATTAGAGAGGGTCCGTAAATAATGCAGAGATTGGATAGTTCTTGTGAATTTTGTAAAGTACACTTTAAAATATCATTCCGCCATTAGTTAGATTACTGAAATGTAAAAAAAGTGATTAACGTTCTCATTATGACAGGAAACCCATGTTCCAGTACGGAAAAGATAAAGGGGTCGAAATAAACAAGCCAGATGACTATTTTAATTATGCTGCGTTTTATGTAATTTGTGGAATTTTAAACTGGGCTGTAGGTATATTGCGGCCGAGGCGACGGCGGCAGACAATCATTTCGCAAATGATAGGTATGGATCTTGCACACTAATTACTAAAATTATACTAGTTCATCACACTGTTTTTCGTCACGTCTCAATTCTCTAATTTCTTGTTAACACCGTCCGATTCTCTGACATTTGGTCCTTGGCAAAGAAAATTAATATAATTTCTTTATTTGTTACTTAATTAATTGTCTACAGGGAATAAGAGTCTCGCCTCCTACAGTTTATAAAAAACTTACCACGGAAGTACTCACAACTATGTTGTAATTTTAAAAATTGTGTAAAATATTTTTTTTTTGGCTCGTTCACAATTACACACGTGCAAACTTTAAAAAGGTAGTCACTTACTTGGAATTCCTGGTTAAAATCTCTAGTAGTGGCTCGGAGTCTGGATTTTTGCCCGATGTATGGCAATCGGTACACCCTCTATCTCACGGTGGGACGTAAACACAACCAGTGAAACCGCATGCATAATTTTGAGGATTATGGGCATAACTCCTAAGGAGTGGGCTATTTCCAGCAGTGCACTGCAATAGGCTGAATATGATGATATTCAAACCGGTAATTCGCCGCTTTGAACTACGAGTAGCTGTGAGCTGCAGTTTAGCTTGCGTTCTCTTCTACATGTAACATTTTCCCACTATTAAAAGTACATTTTGTCTTAACCAGACAATTCAATATTTTTTTCTCATTAGGTAACATAAAACAAACATTTTTTATATATTATGTATAATGTATATACTGTACTAGTATATATATTAGGTTGTAATCATAGTTGAGGGTGGTATATTTACAATAGAAAATGGCAGGAGCTAACATTTACCTTCGACAACATTAGAACAAATCGTGTATCTCTCCGGGCCACAGGACTCGGCCGTGCACCAATGCCGCGCCAGCGACGTGGGCTTCATTCGCCGCTCATTCAAACAATACACTGTTCATAGAACATGGAACGACATGTCACGTATATGGTTCTGCTGTGTCCTGGTTCATTCGTCGGTGTTTACACGCCGACATGCACCGTGCTATATCAGTTGTCGAACATTCGCCGATATTACAATTATGTATTGTCTATAGACGACCACTGCCTACTTACTGTGACCCCGCGCGCACCATGCCATAGAGATACGAGTACATATGTTGGAATGAGAACTTTTTATCCGTTACTTTTTTATTATGTTTATAAATGTACCTACCACAAAGAGTAAGTTTTTCTCTCTCATTAATATTCCGATAAAGAACCTCAAAGAAGATAACTAAATTTAAAAAGACATGCAGAACTTGGAAAAGAAAATTCCTTATTTCCATCAAAGCAGCTTTGGCGATTAATGAGTAATCATACTTGCGTTTATTTTTATTTGATATTTGGAAATGTTTTTAATAATATATTACAGCACATAGGTTAAGATTAAAAACACACGATAAGGCGGTACGATACCTACACGCGGTGCAGTTGTCACCAATGCATTCTTATCATCCAAGTGACGTGTAGTGCGTGACGAGAGCGCCAGCGCTCAGCCGGCCGGCGCCGGCGGCGCACACGCACGTGCGAGCCCGCCCTCTGCGCGAGCTGAGCTTTGTGTCGCAGCCACCACGTACTGGGCCAGTGCACCAGAGCAAATATTGGAGGCTTTTCACTATAATAGGAGGCTCATGTCCAATAGCATAATGACAGTTTGATGACATATACCTACATACATTAAACTCCCTATAATAACAAAATTATGTTTCGCCCTTCGGTACTTGAAGTATTAATGTGTCAATATCATTCAGTATTTTATTTCGGGTCTAATCGGATGATCAAATTCGAATTCAAATATCAAATTCAAATATCATTTATTCAAAATAGGTTCATTGGAACACTTTTTGTACGTCAAAGTGAAGCTACCACCGCTT
>DWDU01004587.1:0-10637 GCA_018245575.1 Jemadia suekentonmiller | reverse complement strand
TTTAAAGTAATAGTTACAAAGTAAGTACAAAATTTTAATAGTTGTCCTGAGTGCTTACATTTACGATTCGTTTTTTGCATCTGTCCTTTATTTTATTGTCCTCATTCTTTCATTGACTCTTAAATAATGAAAACCATCAATAATCATTAAAAGATCGCGTCGAGTTCTTCATTAACTACGTCATACACTTTTTGTTCCTACAGCTTTGAAACAAAAAAGTATCGTCATTAATTCTAATTTTAGGGTTTCTTACTTAGCCCCTGGTTTTATTTCCAAGGGGTCCACGATGACAGATATTGTCGCTTAGACGGAAAGTGTTTTATTGTGTATTCATTTGCAACATGTAAAACAGGTGTAAAAACTTTTTTATCTATATAGTATATTTTTCGGAGAATGTCAAACTTCATCAGGGATTCTGACGAATGTGTGATTTCATATTTCAAACGCTATTTGTTACAGTGGCGTTATTTTCCAATAAAGTTATTATATTAACTTTTGTTACTGACACAATTAGCACCGTCCTAGCATATCTCGTTGACTTTCAGTAGTATGACACGCTCCTCCATGAAGGCAACATGTGGTGTAGCTGTGAAATCTGACAATTTATAACCGTTAAGATAATGTAACTTGGCTATTACACGCAATTTGGGGAAGTATCGGCTATTATACAACGTTTTAGGGAATCCTTGGGAGATGGAAGGAATTATGGTAATACACCGTGGGGCGCTTTTTATGGGAATGTAGGTCACGTGAGGTTGTTTTGTTTTGTTTTGTTGCATAGTTTAATCTTGATTGATATTATTTTTACGGCGTTTCATTCATATTCGTATTCGTTTACTGTTTATGACTATGTTTCAATAGTATGTATAGAAGAAGTAAGTCTTATAAACATTATCTATACCAGTTGTCTAAAGGCAAATTTATTAGTTGTCTAGTGACATCTTTATTGGGTACCGCTGCTGTAATCTATTTCAATTTTAAACTTTATTTTTTCTGCGCCATTAATTTTTTTGTTAAACACGTACACAATACTATTTATACCAATTAATACAATTCACATCGGACTAATCTTGGTTCTTTGATTTTAGTTTACAATAATAATAATATCATACTGATACCTTAAGACATCTCCATACACGGCCATCTGAATCCAAAGTAAGCATCATAAGAACTTGTCTTATGGTAACCAGACGACAATAAATACGAGTATGTTGATATAGTTGACATAAACATAGACTGATAATTTGTTTATACATATACGTGGAAATATATTTTCGTGTGATACCTTTATTTTCTACATCCAGACGTAGAACAAATACTTGTTCCTTATACCCATATTTATTTCTGGTCGGAGCTGAATTCACGACCCTCGGCGCCACAGTCGGGTTCCCTAACCACTAGATCAATGGGTTAGTCTGCCAGTTGGAAAGTAACATAGAAGAAGCAAACGTAGCACATTCTATAAGGAACTGCGTTTTTGCCCAATATTTTGAAGTCGCCGTTTGCACTGTCTAACAACAAAATGATTTCTAAACCACAGAGTAACCCACAGGATCGTAAAGCAGACTTACCGTGTCCCGATTCAAAGGCGGGGCACGATTTGTCCCTGCCTTGTTGCGGTCGGAATCTAATTTTCTGCGGAGAGAACCGACATTTCTAAAACTAGACTAGGCTTCCCGGAGTCAACAGTGCTTTGTACGTAAACTTGTTGGCTGAAAATAAACCTGAAGCTCGCATAATCTGTGGTGGATTTTGAAAGCAATTCCATTTTATGGTAAAGGTCGGTAACTGGTGAAACGTGGGAGTGTTCTACATTTTTTTGCCTACCTCTTCGGGGATTACAGGCCTGATGTTACGTAAAGGGGTATATTTGAAAGAAAATGTTCGAGAAAGCAAACTATGAGAAATCAGCTATACAATTTAACTGACTGTTATTTGTACGTACGATTGTCGATATGGGTTCAATTTGAAATTACTATGAACATATTTAATTTCACAAGTGAACGAGTCCATTATTCTGTTTCAAACAATTAAACGACGTAAATTGATAAGTTCTTTCAGCGATAATAATTTGTAAATGATCATCATCATCAGCCTATTGCTGGACGTAGGTCTCCCCTGAGGATTTATGCCCATAATCCCCACATTGGGTATGCGGGTTGAGAAGCGCAGAGCACAGTTTCTCGCACGGCCTACGCTGCTGTCCGCAGGCGGCCAGGGCATGTAACTGCGCTTAGGCAGACAGCTCCATACCGCGATCTGCCAGCGCCGGGTTTAGTTGCCTCTTACGACACCCTGTATTCCGACAAGGGGGCGGAGAAAATATTCTTACTCCGCCCCGACACGCATAGTAAATGATGACGGAACGATAATTAAAATCTCTGTAAGGAGAAATTAAATGGAATACTTCAGGGTGCACTAAATTAAAGTAATAATGTCCACGAATTTAAAATTGGAGTACAAATAATCAGCAAAATTTTCAAATGTAACAAATGAAGTTCATACATGTGACGTAGCCGGTGAATAATAAGCTAAAGTCAGTAAGTAATTTATAACAGCTAAAATCAGTGATAGCCTAGTGGTATGAAACTCGACATCTCCCTCCGGGAGACCGGGTTCAATACCTAGCGCGCACCTCCTAAAAATGTGCGTTTTAAGTTTAAATATCAGTTGCTATAACGGTGAAGGAAAACATCGCGAGGAAACCTGCACATCTTAGAGTTCCCAAAAAAAAGGTTCTCTAAGGCGTGTGAAGTCTGCCAACACCCGCACTTGCCCAACGTGGCAGACTATGGCCTTAACCGTCTCATTCTGGAAGGAGACCTATGTTACAGCAGTGGAACAATGAAAGGGTCGGAAAAAAAATGTGTACAGCTCTTGAAATCCGTTAAGCTCTCGTATAAACGAGTGGTTACTATAAATGTTAAGGTAACCAATTCCAAACGTTGCATTCGTTTCAACAAGAAGTGTACGTACAGGACGCAGCAAATATAGCGTGAAAAATTAATAGTTGACCAAAACTAAAGCCTAAATGCGGTAAACGAGCTAACAGGGCCCCTCATTTGCATGTGGCTAGGCATGCTCGATACAACTGGGTAGTTAGGTCACTTGGGTCCACACGCAAGCTTGCATGTCCGGCCGACACGATCTTTAAGATATAAAATTATGTAAGTTTCTCTTTATCGTTTTTGTTTCAAATGAGACTCGTTTAATTAAAACACTTTATAGCTTCATTAAAATCGAAATGGAATTTTAAATGTTAATTAAAGTCAATAAATTGATTTTTTACACACCAAGGCGGTAAAGAGTCATTGCGTGTGGGTAGAATGACAGATGCAACAACGAGGGAGGTAGGATTAAATAAGGAGCTAAAATAAATTCACAGTAACAAAAGATTAAATCTCTTCGAACAAAGAACAATTAAAGTGATAATAACATTTATACTTACTAATAAAGTTTCTTATCGATACAGATAGAGTTACGGAAATTAGGTTTTCAGTGAGGTGCCTGCAATAGATATTATTTAAGTTTTAATATAATATTGATATATCATACAATCGCATTAAATTAGTTTCAAGAGACAATTTTACAAGTATTATATCCAGTTCTTAAAAAATAACACATTCGTATCTTGAATACATACAGAAATCTTTCTAGTAGAATCAACGACGCAGATAAAATGAACTCAAAACATTCTTTGATATATCTCATTGAAATAACAAAGGATATAAGGCTTTCACAATTTTATATATAACTAACGTTAGAAGATCAATGCAGCTCATACTGTACCTTATCGGATATTTATTCCTGGATTTTTTTTATAACCTAGCTTCTATTTATCTAATAGACCCCTTAAAATTTTCCATACGCGCTTTTAAATATTTGCTACATAATTATTTTGTAATCATGTGCAATAAATATTTTTCTTTTCACAGTGAATGGCGGCTGGAGTTCTTGGGGTCCGTGGTCTCAGTGCCGATGCAACGGTCGAGTCGCTGGAGGCCAGAGGCGGACCCGGTCCTGTACTGAACCACATCCACTGAACGGCGGTGCACCATGCCAGGGCCAGAACGTCCAGAGGACCGCTGACTGTGTACCTTGTCAAAGTGGTACGTTGAATTGCACTCACTGTACAGTTGTAATAAACCAACTTACCTGAGTGTCCTCCACGATCTTATTTACTGTGTGTGAACACTGTCCACCCATACTTGGGTAAAGGGATCGAGCACGCTCTAAACCTTGTTCATTCTATTACTTAGTATTCATACTCCTAACAGGTGAAGAAAAAAAACGGTAAAGAGACTTGTGAGATATTATTAAACAAATAAATTTATACGTAACGTCACGCCTGTAATCCCCGAAGAGGTAGGCAGAGGAGTGTAGTACACTACCACGTATCACCAGTTACGTTTACGTCCCACCATGGAATAATAACCTATTGCCATGCATCGGACACAAATCCAGACTCCGAGGCACTAATAGAAAATATAAATTAGAAAAGTTCTATGGTGCCCGCACCGGGAATAAAATGATACAGATATTCCTATTTTATTTCTCTTATTAATATAATATAAATCGTTTATATTGAAATGCATAATTTTCAACCAAAATATATATTCGTAACACAACAACACACAGGACTACTAACCGATTTAACCGAAAAATTACTGAAACAATTCATGTAATTAGGTATTGTGATATGTTTAATGACTGTAGCAATAAAGCTATTCTATACCCGTAAGAAAGAAATCTTTTCATAGACCGAAAAGTTATAATTTTGGACCAAATACAAAAGCAATTTCCATTTACATAACAACTCTTAGTAATTCTCATAGAGTATATTACATGTGCTATGTTATAATGAACCTCAATTCGATTATAACTTCGAAGAACACCATATTGGATGAATGGAATTAAAGAAACTGTTTGATAAATTACATATTACAGCCGTCAACGATATTACGAATAATGTAATATTAGATAATCTACCGGTTAGAACGCAAATGTATAAGCTTAAGATGTTGGAATAGATCAACGAACATTTTCTCATTCAAATAGTAGTGTAAGTTTTATTTATCTTTTATAACTTAGGGAATGTACTTAAGAATTATTTATACATGTAATTGTTGATTTAAATAAAATGGTTCATTGAAGTTACGACACAATTTGATTTTCAATGCCTCAAATCGGCTGGTCGCAATGCCGTAACGGCATCGGATTTTGATTAAAATCGTTCCAAATTTAATATTTCTACCCTCGACGATCATAAGCAATAGAACCAGACTGTTACTTCGGTTGCTGGATATCTAAGAGCGGCTGAGAAATATCTTATTATTGCAAACGCTTTTGATGCGAACGTACAAAGATAACTTATAATTAGTGTTACAGCTTCGTCTTAGCGTTCGTTGTAATTGGCGTTCATGATTTATGACGATGATGTCGCATAAAGAGATAGACGAAGGCATTATTCATATGAATATAGGAATCGTGAATTCACCATTCAATATATGATTAAAGTTGTAAATTAAACACAACTCTGTTTATTGCGAAATATAATTCCTTCGGGTATATTTTTTCTACAATATCGAGGATTTTTTTCTTCTGAAAACGATTACCTTTACTGCAAATTATAATTAGCGTATGCAGCCTATAGTAGATAAAAAGAAAGACACATTTGGGAAATCAATTTTTAAAAGTATAATATAGCAATAGTTTTCGATTCACAAAATTCAATACAACAAATCTGATTGATTTAGTATAAAGATTTATGTATCCTTTCAATTATAATTTCTCTCTCAGAGATCATTTAAATTTATTAATTAAAAATTTATCTTCGTAATTCTATTATAACTTAAAACATATTGTTTCTTTTCTTGCTTACTGAAGATGGATACAACATGGATCACCAAGGTTATGATAACACTCAGCAACTCTTGATTGGTAAGTAATACTGCCAAATGTTACTTATTTCAGTAACTCTATCATTAAAATACTCATGAATTTCATTTTAATATTTGAGAATTACATTCAAAAATACTATATGCCTAATACACGTATACGACTACGGCTAATTTAAACTTTTAACAGGCGTTAGATATGTGTAAACGGACATATTTTAATAGACACATACTCATATTTTATATAATAGATTACAATATTTCGTAGTAATATTTAAACAAAAAGTAAAGCAAATCACAAACTCTTAACACTTTTGATAGCAAACAACCATAGTTCTAATAAAATACCACACACAAAAGCGGAAACACCCAATTGTGAGCACTTCAAAAGTAAAGATGAAATGAATAGAACGCATAAAGAACACGCGCCACAATCCTTACAATTCAAATGAATTCACAAGAGCAATATTTTTCGTTTCCATCTAAACCATAAAAAATCCCGCCGTTTAATACTCCGAGAACATAAACTCAGTACTGGTCACATCAAAGCGGCTTAAGTATTTCATAGCACCAGTAAAATTACAAGCAAGAGTGGATGAACTTAGCATCTCCTTGTAACACACCGCCGTATGGAGTGAGGAATTTCCGGGGGTCCTTGTGAAACGTTACAGCAGTATGGCAGGCACTTACGAAACGTCGCACAATAGAATTGTTGTGCGAACTAACTGCTGGAAGCTTTAACCAAAATAACAGCAGCTTAGAATTCACGTATGTGATCCACTATACTCTTGTGCATAAATGTTGTTAATTCAAATGTGAGTACAAAACCTAGCGACTTACTACTCTTTGAAGTTGATGTTCACAGCTTTTATTTATTTTAGTTATGTATTTGTATTATACACTTCGATGTTTGTGGTGTCTCTCCGTATCCGTAAGCATCAATATTTTATATACCAATTTTGTATCAACATAAAAATAAAAGTTTGAATAATAGGGGATTAACAATTTTATCGCAATTAATGTAAGATAGTTACTAAACAAATATCAATATAAATTAAACACGATCGATGATCATTTTGACCTTAACCAGATCAAAATCGAGAATTCATGAGAAAAAAACGAAACCCGTAATATACAACGTAATAATAAAGTACCAATTAACCAATCATATTTATCGTACGATCAGTTAGTTGATCGAACAAAAAACCCGTGTGTTACATACATGTAAACTAGACCAACGTGGTAGACAATAAAATCTAATCAACTGCGGTTGCGCTAGAGCGTGGAGCGGACGGATCGTTGTTACCGCTAATTGGTAACACATGTCGGTAAGCGTCCGATGAACCGCGGATGTGGTACTAATGTACTCAGATCGTGTATCGATGCTTTTGTTGATGTATCTATAGATTATGATTTGATTGAATCGATATCTGTCACTTAAGACACAAATATTGATATCAAAAATATTACTAGAGAAAATGACTTCTTCGTGTCGGTAATAGTATTGTGTGTGATAAAAAGCGATATTGTGATAAAAAGAACGTAATGGCTGATGACTATGTAGTTTCATTAAAACAGTACTTTTAATGGTGCCGAAAACCAAATTGTCACATAAGGAAAACTACTACATAATGGGAACTATAGTTTGATAAATACCCAAAAAAACCATTTATCATAAGTTTAAAAAAAATCATTTGACTATTTTTTAAACAAAAATGCATTAGTAGACATATGCCAAAATGCTTATTTGTAAAATTTTAATTGTTTTAATTAAAAATTTTAATTATATTTTAATTATAAAATTTTAATTATATGTGTAAAATTATAATTTGTATCGGAATTTTAGTGCGAAATTTTGATGATTTAAAGAGGGGTCTTAGTGATTCATACCATAGATTTTTCATTACTGATAAAGAACCTCAAGACATCACTTGCCGAAAGGAAAGGATACCGCAAACAAAATCTCCGAATTCTTTAGTGTTATCTGCAAAATTATGCCCATACCTACGTTTTAAATTTGCTTCAACGTAATTATGTATTTACGGAAACATCCTCAGATGTTAAACAGTTACGGAAAAATACACTTTATCTTACATTCTCGAAATTACTGGACTCCTTAAATGATTTTTTTTAAATGTATAAAAACCGCTCCATCACTTCATACGTGAGTTACAATTCGTGTAATCAATTCGTATATTCCGACCAAGAGGGGCATCTGAATAAAATTTTACTTTCAAATTTTATCGCTTATTTAAATAACGAAACAACGGATGCGAGCTGAACAATACCTTTAGACATGGTGAGCTCTTCCACATTGTTTGACTCCGTCACTTTTCAAGTTTCAACCAACACTTGCTTCAACAACAGTATGCGCCCGTCATCAATTCGTTCGGCTCCATAAGCCACGACGGCGGTACGCAATTACTTACAATTTATTTACTTCTCCAAGAACTTTTTGGGGAAGAAAAAAGAAATATCAAATGTGAAAGTCCTTTACGTTGTTCCTTCTCTAACGAACCTCGACTGATTTATGTGTGTGCGCATTAATTAATAAGAAACATCTCACACATGTAACGCTTATGGACACCTACACATGCGCACATGTACCGTATTCATGTATGGTATTCGTTACGAGCGGATATTTATTAAAATCATCTTTGCTATAAGTTGATATGTAGATGTTAAAGATGATAAAATACTATAAATAGTGCAATAACAATATTTCGTCAATTCAATATTTTTTATTGTGGAAAAAGCTATCCTATGTAAAGTAGAAAGCGATACAAACGAATGTTTTTTATGAGCAATTTGAAGGTATATTTTGAGTTCTGTTGCTGCTGCTCTTACCTTGTTATAATGCTTATGGAAGCAAATAATTCCACTAGTGCCGCTGACGAAATACGAATACCGAAATACCATCTTAAGTGAATAGAAATTTGCTATAATTTTGGTGAAAAGTTAAACTGTCTTGGATAGTATCACACATACTGTTGAATTTTAAATTAAAATCTTCTTCTTCTTCGTCGAGTCTACAGGTAACCATACATCATGGTGAAAGGATCGTAATGTCCAGGGTGCGCCGGGCAGAGTATGTTCGTACTTGATCAGACATTGTAGTCGGCGCTCGGGGAGCTCCTTTGAATTGAAATAATTCATTAAAATTGAAATAATTTTATTATTATTAATTAGGCAACTTTAAAATTAAAATAATTTCATTTTTACTTTTATTTTGTGGATTATATTTTCATATTTCCATCAGTCTAAACAATATTGATTATTCCGCATAAGTACGTCGCTTGCACGTTCAACGGGGCCGTATGAACTCGATGCACTCTATTATTGTTTTGTAAAAAAACATGTGATTTATTCCCCTCGCGCATGTAAGGGCAGCGGGCATCGTGTTTTAATTTCAATTTATAGAGCAATTCCTTACGAGTTAACCGCTGTTTGTATTATTAGATACGGTATTTATAACAGACGGGTTGAGGTGTGAAACAATGCATCGTTTCTCAAAGAGCCGACAGATGAAAAGTTGTTAAATCAACAACAAAAATTATTCCATTATTTGTAGCGCCAGACAACAAACAATCTTGCTTAGCAAAAAGATTAGGGTATGTCAGGATTCGTATGTGAATTGACCAATGTTCGATCTAATTTTGGGCTAACCAACAATATTAACATTATTTTGTTGCTGTTTCAAAAAATGTGACACATTAGGAATGCTAAGAATTCAAGTCTGATCCCCGAAAATCTTAACCAACTCTTCGTTCGGTTATTTTTTTCATATAACCTCTTTAGAATTCGTTGTTATTTAGTGCTGTTAGGTTAATAATAATTTTATCAATATTTTCATTAAGTTATTTCGCTACAGGAATTACAATTACCCAGAATATACGAATACATTAATTGCAATTTTTATATCCACAACGTTTAGCAAACATAAACTCATTTTTTCCTTATGACAATCTTAAGTACACTTTTATACCTGTAGCATTTCTAAGCACATTTTTATACTTGTAGCAACCTTAAGGGCATTGTTATACTCGTATTTACAGCAACAATTGACATTTAAAATACAAAATCTTTTGTTGAGTGTCAATGCCACATACCATGGGTTAACGTGCTGGATCGATATGGATGTGGTCACGAGTGAACGTGAGAAGATAACTTGATTGTTTACATTCAATAGTGGTATAGACACTCTTGAAATAACTTATTCCAAGTAGTAAAGTATTTGGTCTTCCTCTGAGATATAAATTCTTCATAATGTCATGATAAATTACCTGGTATTAAGAAAGCTCAAAATGTAATGTCTGTTATTATCACTAACAAAAAATAGTCGTATTTTCGTCTAAAATGTAAAAGTAAAAAATAATTTCATCAACTAGTGTAACCATTACACAAAATAGAAGGAAATTGCTTGCAGAAAAGGAGTATAATATGAGTAAGTTTCTAGGGGTTATAAGTAACAGGTGTAGATCGGAAGTTGAGTATAATGTTTCGAGGGGTCAAAATTTATGTTTAAGCCCTTGTTCAAAGGAAGGCATTAAGCATATGGTCCAAAGTGAGGTTAAAGAAGCCTTAAACTTCTTTGTATGTAATTAACATCGACGACTAAAGCCTTTCTCCATGTTTCTTCTTAATAAGCTACAATACAAATATCTTTTTTTTTTAATATCTTGGGACATCTCCACACACGGCCATCTGATCCCAAACTAAGCGTCAAGAGAGCTTGTGTTA
>DWDU01004586.1:0-10638 GCA_018245575.1 Jemadia suekentonmiller | reverse complement strand
GCACTACAAAAATGTTCTAATTTAGATTTTCTAGTAGTGGCTCGGAGTCTGGATATGTGCCCGATGCATGGCAATAGCCTCATCACCTATTCCATAGTTGGACGTAAACGTAACCGGTGAAACATGCTAGAGCAGTATACTTATCTGCCTATTTCATCGGGGATCGTAGGCGTGTTGTTACGTATTTATTTCAATTTATTATATAGCGACTGCTGATCGCCTATAGACTAGTTTGCGAGAAAAAAAGCCGTGTGGCAAAACTATTTTAAAATATTTATGTTAGCAACTGTTAAGTAATAATACTTAGGACGTCATGGCCGCACTTAACATTTTTGTTAGGGTTTCAAGTCCAGGGAAGGGCGGCTTAGCGAAAATATTAGTCAAAAGGCTCAAACAATACTAATTATTATTTTATAAATTAAAGCAAAAAAACTAGACAAACCACTGTCCATGACTCTATTCACAATTTATTTCATTAAGGGTCCGAAACAAATCCTATTTCATACTAAGAGTAGACACGATTGAACTGATTCAATCACCACAAATACTTTTTGATCCATTAAATCCTATCGATCAAGTTTTGAAATTCGATATCACAGTTTTAATAGTTAATCGCGTTCTATTAATTTCGGTAAATCCTCAAAAAAAATTTATTATATTTTTGTAAATTGAAAATTCGATAGTGTTAGTGGAACGGTTTTACGTTAATGGAATTTGAGTATTATACAAGTTTGTACTTTGGTTAAGTTAACAAGAAGCAGTGACAGACTAGTGTTTTAGAATTCAGCCTCATACTCCGAATATCCTGAAATTTAATGTTGGCGCGCAATCTTCAAGAAATCATAACCGTTTTAACATTAAACATCACTTGCTGTACCAGGGAAGGTAAACAGCATAATTAAACCGACACAACTCGGAGTTTTCCATAAAGTTACTTAAGGCGTTGAAACTCTGTCAATCCGCGCGTGGCGAGATTGGCAGCCTATGCATTATTATTTTGAGAAGAGACACCTGCCCAACAGTGGAGCGATAGAAAAGTTAATGATGAGCGTGTTGATGAAGTTGGCTTTTACTACAAGAAATTATTTTAGTCCACTGCCGTAATTATTTTTGGTACCCTTAATTCCATGACGAACAGAATATAAAATCGGACATATAGGTAATATGTATTAAGAACATACTTTGATAACACGAAGTGTAACATACTGAGGCTGTAATAATGACAGAAAGAACATCATGGAAAATCAAGCTTGAACTTATTTCTTGATGTTCATTAACAGTCTCTATAACATTAATTCATCGCTCAACCTATGAGGAGCTGAGTCTCCAACATTTTTGAAGCAAACGGCGGTATTTGCGTTTCTAGTTAATTAAAAGCGGAAACGCCAGTGAAGAACAAAGTAGAGCTTTGCTACACAAAAAATATCGTTGTTTTTGAGATGAAAAAAGCGCAGAATATAGGTCAGCGCGTTTCGAAGTAACTTACAACGATGTGCAGATTTGGCCCGATTCACAAGAAAATTTAAGTCACGATTATATTTCATGTTAAATTGATATCTAAACTGAAATTAATACAGTAAACTACTAAAGAAGAAGACAGCGAACGAATTCCTAGATGGGGTCGGTTTTAAGGTGAACTGAATTAAATTGTCATGTAAATTACCGTGTTCTAAACCTTCGGCACTAGCTTATTATAGGTGAGTACTACTACGTTCGAATTTAGAGCAAAAACAAATTATTTACATCAATACAAAAGCTCTTTACAGCACATAACTCAGGAATATGAACAGACGAATTTATTCTGCTTCGACGACGTCATTGTAAAAAAAGCAAACATATAATCGACGACGACTGACGGGACGAATGAATACGTAGCTCTGTATACACTATACACGCAAACCCCTTGCATTATACGAGTATGTGTTAATACAGTACAAGCTATTTGATGTTTTACGTTATGCAATTAAGAGCGATAACAGCATATTGGAATTAGAAGATGAGTAAGGAGCTATTGTTTTAATTGTTGACCTCGACTTCTCATACGGTAGACTAGACCACCGAGTGCCCAATATATTTAGAAACCTTACGTGCTTCTACTTTCTGCACATTTAAGTCATTAAACTTAATAAACGTCGGTAAGGAAAGCTTACCATTATCTGAAAAGAAAAATCCAAAGATTCACTAGTGATAAGATTAACAATTTTCAATATTTCCGGCTATTCAGGGACCGTAATTGAATCGCGGAATCCTTGTAAGGGATTCGTGCGTGTATTTGAAAGGATATTCGGAACCTTTTTTCCACGTAATGATTACTAATTACTACTTGAACAGATTGAATAGAGTGAATTATAGTACATATGTATATTAAAGGTGCCCTTTTAAAAGACTGAGATGAGGCTGCCCATTTTGAGCTTATAACAGGTAGGTATTACTACACTAGCATATTGTCTTTTAATGCGATAACTTTGCCATGTAATGTAATTATTATCAAGTTAAATATAAACAAGGTTATCATAATTATAATTTATTTTTGATTATTAATCAGATATCGAAATTATGTAATCCGTCATTTCTTTGTAATTCATATTATTTCTTGAATGTAGTCTTAAAAACTTTGTACAACTTATAAATAAAAGAAAAACAAAAAAAAAATTATTCTATTCTCTAAAAATATGTCGGCCATTTTAATATTATCAGCCCTTTTTGCTAACCGACTTCAAAAAAGAAAGAGGTACTCAATTAGTCTGTATTTTTTATGTTTGTTACCTCATAACTTTCGACTGGGTGAATCGATTTTGATGATTATTGTTTTACTTGAAAGTGGGTGCTTCCAATGTAGTCCAACTTTGGTACAGTTCTGGCAATGGCATCATACACGACAAAACCATAAAGTTTTTGCATTTAGTATGTGCTCGATAAATGGACGAATAACTCAATATCACCCTAACCGATTACGATGATTCTTTTTTATTGGAAAGGGCTGACACGGACTCCAAAAATAACAATATTTGTACCTACATTATAAAAACGTAACATCACGCCTGTAATCCCCGAAGAGGTAGGTACCTACATTATATTATCGAATAATTCGATTGACTTTGACTTTTTTTTAATTTTTAGTGCATATTAACTTGTTTTAGAATATTTTTTTTGAAGTTGGTTTTTATTTTGTTAAAATTTTCGTTTATTGTAGTATCCACTGGGCAGCACTTTTGGGTATACTAACACTCTAAACACTCTAACACTAGCACACTAAACACTCTAAATAGGAAAAAAATGATTAAAATAAAATGTACGCTGGTTTGTATGGCAATTTGATAAAGAACAATAACAAATTGAAAAAAATGTGCTTTTGTTTCTTAAATTTTTGTTTTCATTTTAAACAAAAGTAACTATTTATAGCAGCGTAAAAATTACTTTTATTGATTTTTATTGCACTATTTAACAATTAGATTTGTTTGGTTAGATTTAAGGCATTAATCAACGAGGCATTTGAATCCATAATTTTAACGAAAAGAAACAATAATAAATAACAAATAATAGAGAAAATATTATAAAAAGAATAAAACTGGTTAAATAGAGTTAAATAAATAATTTATCGATATTAAAAAATGGAAACAAATAAACCGCTTCTGAATATTTAATTTCGGTAATATTCTAAAAAAGGCGGGTAGTAATTTATCCTTGGTACACGATGTATAAAATACTAAACAAAACGATTGGCGTATATGTATACAAAGGGCAGTAGCCCTTTCTCGTCGATACAACATTCAAATTCTTGAGGTACCTATTCTTAAACATAAAGTAGGTTTTTTGTATAGGTATTCTTTCCGTGAAGACCCTATCTAGTTAGTATTAATGCCTTAAAAAAGTAAGTTAAGCAAGTCATGTGCATTATGAAGTCAGAACGTCACAGAACGGAGAGTATTTTAATTTTTTATCTTTCTGTTCGTAACTTTTAAAAGGTTTGGTGCTAACATGTGCACCGAGCCTAGACAGATTTTTCTCATGAACTACTAAAAAGTTTTTGTATTTTGTTCCGCACGGCGGCTCTTTTTTCGCTCGCAATTGAAAGCTAAAATTTTTGTGAAGTAACAAATGGAATTTAGCTCCAGCCGCTGTGTAAAGCTTTAAATGTGATCAATTTTTAACTTGCTGAAATATTACCTTTGCTATTTTTCTGTTAGGTACAACTTCAAGGTAAATGAATTTTGATTGTTTTGTGTTAAAAAAATGTAATCCTTTTGCTTTTACAAAAAACAACAGTTCATTTAAATAAAGATTAACATATATGTTCTTAAATTAGTTATGCACCGGCGCAAATGGAGACGTAGTAATCCCAGAAACCCAGTATCCCTCCTATGGTACAAGTCAGTATCTCTCAGCCAGTATCACTATCAGTATCTCTCCTATGGTACAAGTCTAATTTTGAAGGAGTTCCCCACGACAACAGGGGAAGCGTAAACAGAAAAAACACCATTGCGATTACCAATATCTCTTTCTTATAATTTGGTGCATTATTTGTGCTGCAAATCTTGTGATATTTGGCAAGGATCTTTTTATATATTTGTCAAGAATGCTAACGAGCGGTAGGTAAAGATATTTGCGCTCATAGGCCCATGTATTCTTGTACAAATAAATACATTTACATTTGTTGACAAACACAGGCGGATAATTTGTTTATTATATAACTATTATTAATACAACGTTACCAAGATAAAATATAAGTGTTAAGAAAGGAATATTTTTAACAATCGGGCGTTATATTCTACCAATATACTATTAGTTATTTATCACAATTTTTCTTTTTATCACTATGCTTTACGGTGCTTTTTATCAAAATATGAACACATACATTTTTTTTCGCTCACTAAGGCTTATACGTCAGAGAGTTACATGTGTAATTACTTAGCATAGTGCACTCTCATGCTTTGTCATTTTCGCCTCCGCTAGTCATGTGTTAATGTCATGAAGTTGGATATTTGAAATTCTAAAGTAAGTTGCCGACTCTGTTATTGAGCTTTAAGCATGTACTTGTACCTAATAACATGTTCCAATTATAATTAAATAATTTAATCTGACTGCTTCGTAGTTCTAGCGGTCACAAGCGTGGATGCTGATCCGAAAGTGTTCGGTTCAATCCCCAGGTCGGGTCCTATAGGATGTTTTTAACTTAAAATAGTTTTCTAACTTAAGTAGTAGCTTGGAGTCTCAATTTCTGTTCGATGTATTTTAAAAGGCCGACCACCTATTCCATAGTGGAACGGAAACGTAGCTGATGAAACGTGAGAGTATAGGTACTACACTACTCTGCCTATCTCTTCGGGAATCACGAGCGTGATCTACAGCAAGAAAATATCCAGATTACATCTATTTAAATATCGTTTCACATTCAAATGGAACACATAGACACTCGCGGCTCGGCTGAACTGTACGAGTACATAATTATAGTACATACTTCACGACATGACGAGAGAAAACATTTTTTAACGGACTTTTTAATAAATATCTTAAACTTATTGTAAAAATTTTTTTTTGTAACATTGATGGTGAATAAGTTACAAACAAAAAAAATAATATTTAAAATAAACGAATGTGTACTGAGTGAAGTGACTGTACTTCTAGGACTGCCTTTTTTTTACGGGGGGGAAACCTTCAAAAGGTACCCGGTACTATAGGAGAGATACCGGTTTATGTGGGACTTCTACCGTACTAAAACCCCCTCGGTAGTCTTCCTCAGCGCTAATAGGAGGACTCCGGGGTCTCCGACGGAACGCACCGGTGCCCTTCTAGCGCGATGCCACTGCGGAGTCTTCTTCTGGGAGTCTGGGAGGGGAACCTTTGCCTCATTCCGCCCCTCCTGTTCTCAGAACAGGTGAATCGCCTGTTATATTTTATGTCTCATCTCGGAACAGGGGTGAGTTTATTGCCATACACCAGGCACGAATGCAGACTCCAAGCTACTACTAGTAATTTCAAGTTACAAACTACTTTTCCTAACTACTTTTTACCGCTGATCATCGGGAGCATTAAGGCATTACGTCATTGCACTATTCCGTGAACAGCCGGTCGCCGGTACCTTGGCTGTTGCGTTGCAGGATGCGCCACGGGCAATTTGACTTGGGCTCGTAAGATGGAACTCGAAACCCGTTACATATCCTATTACTCCAAGATTATGGATTTACCTACAATTTTTCGCAATGTGATATCTGTATCATAATAATCATATCTAAACCGAATTTTGCTTTAGCTTCTTGTAGGTTTTTCAGTAAATAACAGCATTGAACTTGAAATATAATATTGATTTATTGCAAAGACAATTATAGTTACAAATTACAAACGATACAGTACTCAGTGACAAAAGCGCCACGTAGTGACGGCTACATGTAAAGAGAGGGTTGCGTTCCATTACCAACACTTCTACTTCAATTTTGTTTTATAAACTTCCAAGTAACTTCTGGAATGTTCAGTGGAGTCATGTTAAACGGTGGGATCATTTTGGCACACGACGTCCTTTTATTCATCATTCAAACTTGTGTTCGAAAATTTGTAGACACATGAACAGCGTACACCGTTTATATTTTATGTACTTTTTTTATAATACTTGGTAAACGATATACCTGTCACATTTCAATATTGGTCGATGAAAAATAATCCCAGGAAAATTAGAAATAAAAAAAACCTAAGTTTTTTTCGCTGTTCCACACAGCCGGAGCGCGATGTAGTGCAGACCTTCTGTTGTAAAACGCTTAATACATTACACTTCTGTCACGCTTAGTATTGTATAATATACTTTAAATACTCTAAAACGCTTTGTTCAATTACTCAACGCAGATGGCTGCGTTGCGTAATTGAACAAAGCACCTTATTGTTTATAGCAACCGAGTACAGTAATTCATTAGAATAGGCTTAGGGAATTGTATAATAGTTAAATAATTATCATTTTATATTAATTACTAATTGTAATGTTGCTTATAAAATAAAAAAGGAGGTTGTTTGCTGCGCACCGCGCTGGAGAGTGACGTTCACATTCCTTCTTGCGACTACTTGCACTGTTTCATTGTTGTTCTTTTAAACTTTGCGATTTGTGATCTTTTGCGATCACTGTGAGGCTACCTCGATAAATAAATATATATAATATGTTTTGAATACATTACGTAAAGAAGTATTTTCACACAGTAAAAGCGAGAATATATATTCATAGATATCTCTGGCAGACTGAATGTGAAACCATTGGCCGTTCACAGTCCGCAACACAGTCGGGGTCGTCGAGGCGTTAACTCCGGGGAAGTACAGGACATGTCCATTTTCAGCGCGACATTAAAACGTAGCTTCGTTATCTTTATCGCTTTTTCGGGGTCGTTGATGAAGTCTACGAGAAAGTCACGGCTTAAGGACGCTATCGCATTTGTACAAGCTAAATTAGGGATTAGGTAAGTCACTTCAAAAGAAAATGTGTTTATATCACAAGATAAAAGAAAAAATTACAAAATACAGTTTCATAGCTATCTTTTCAGCATTCTACACATAATATTATACACGCATAAATATATATACATATATATATAAGAATCCGTTTATAATGACATCGAAGGGATATGACAAACACGTCATAATAAGCCCTTTTTTATTTAATTATGTATGTACTTATGTATTTTAATAGAAAATCATAGCATATTAAATCAAATTATAGATTCATATATGTATGTATACTTTTCAATTAAGAAATTTACAATTTTTGACTGCTTTTATTTTTTATGTTACTGTAATAACAGTCTCTAATACTATTGTGTGTGTACAACACATCGCCGTGGTCAAATAATCATTTTCAATATTGCTATGAACAAATCGTGATAATATTTCTGCAGCCTTTAATGTCTCATGCCTAAGATAAGCTTGATTTTCCATTTTCTAATCTGCATATTATTGCACCTTTCTCCTCAATCGTAAATGCTATATGGCATTGAGACGTCATTTTTTCACAGGACATCATAAAAACAATGCGTGACATTCAAGTGTCAATTACTTACTGAGATTCAAAACAAAACCGAGGGACGTGCCGAACTTCGTCGGGAATCAACGAACATTGCTGAAGGTGGAAAGAATCATGTCGCTCATTAAAACCTAACATAATTTATTAAATATGGGTCATAATAAGCGACGTCACTGTAAGAGAAGTCATTATATCCGAAATTTACAAGGAATTTATTATGAAAATCGAACTTCGTTGTTAATTACGTCATAATAGGCGGTTGGTCATTATGGGCGGAGTCATAATAAAATGAATATATATACAGTAGGTATAATGTATAAAATGCATAGGAATAAAACGTCTCAACTCGAACCCAATTTGGACCCTATTAAGCAGAAAAGATCCAACAGCATTTTTTTACTTTTGAGTAAATGATGTTCAAAGTTTGACAATGACAGAAAAAATCATAAAAATAATGATAATCATAAATAATAAAATTAATGTTTTGTTAGGAGAATGTGATCAAACTGCCAGGATCTTTTGTGCATGTATAATACTTGATTAGTAGATTATGGATATGTATGTTACTCGATTTCATATATTATGTGGATTGGATCTTTTCTGCTTAACAGGGTCCAATTATACTCTTTCGCTGAACTTTTAAAAATTCTTATAAATATGTATATTTTTGA
Source organism: Jemadia suekentonmiller (assembly GCA_018245575.1). NCBI lineage: Eukaryota > Metazoa > Arthropoda > Insecta > Lepidoptera > Hesperiidae > Jemadia > Jemadia suekentonmiller. Next base: position 1,974 of record DWDU01004586.1, on the reverse strand, counting down.
TGTTTTTGTTATTACGTTCTCGGATGTATACGTACCTACATACATTATACACGAGTACTCAATGTGTCTCGTATTTGAATAACAAAATGAACATTCCTAATTTAATATTTACCGGTATCTACGGTGTCGCGTGACAAATGGCGACCATCAATAGAGGACAATAAAACATTAAACACGTACAGCTCCGCTTAACCCGCGAACGCCACCTCGGGTCATTTAGGCAGATAACGGGTAGATTTATGTACAGTGATTTTTAACCTTTTACGATAGCTACCGCGCACGTTTGTGATGAACGACACGTTTTGCGACCTAAATTTGTATGTTGTACGTCAGTTTTTTTATCGCGGCCATTGTGCTTATCTGTCGCGTAATTGTTCAACGTTGTGTGATTGATTGAGTGTTTTCTGTTAAAAAATTACCTATATGCGTCTTGGGCGTTTGACGCGAGGACTTTTTTAGTACGCAATTTAGATTCCAATAAACGCAAGGATCGATATATAGATTATATACACCTATGTGTAATAAATAAGTTCGTTATTATACATATATACAATCTATATATCGATCTTTGCATTTATTGGAATCTAAATCGCGTACTAAAAAAATCCTCCCATCAATAAGTTCGTTGCAGGATGTCATCCGGCATAAACTTTGTTAGATACCTGAAATCAATATTTTAATGTGAATAGTGACACAAAATATAGGTACAATTAAGAGAAGATTGCAATACACTCAAATTGAAAAATACGCTTGTTTATTTTGATTATTTTTCTTCATACTACTTTCGTCTTTCTCTGCTATTTTTTTAAAGTAATTGGTGAAAAATTCAAGCAAACATTTCTCTGCTCACCTGTTAGGCAATTACTGACGTGATGTTAAAGTAAATTCTATAACGAATCGCCACTGTCAAGTCGATACTTACATAAAAAAAAAGTAAGTTCACGCCTGTAATCCCCGAAGAGGTAGGCAGAGGAGTGTAGAACACTCCCACGTTTCACCAGTTACATTTTAAGATTATGTAATTTTATATATTATAAATATATTTCATCTAATTTAAATAATCTATTGCCTTTACTGTCTTTGGTCCACCATTGGCAAAGCGCAGTGATTTATAGACGTATATCTGTGTAACTTACATAAGAGTTTGGATTTTTACCCGGCAATAGGCTCATCACCCATTCCATAATGGGACGTAATCATAACTTTTCTGATTACCTTCGAGGATAGCAGGCGTGATGTTACTTACCTAACTTACCTAAGAGCCTTAATAATTTTAACACCTAAATTTAATGAACTACACCGCATATCTACGCTTGGTCACTGGTATTGATATAAAAAAAATATCGGTAACTAATCAAATATTTAATTTGTACAGTTTGCAAACAGTTTGTGCAGGTTAAAGTCTTTATCTTAAATTTTGCGTGCCCACGCAATTACCTTTTACACAACCGTGAAGCTAATTGACAATACGTTAAGATTGATGACAAAGAAGTAATATATAAATGTGCAACATTTATGAACGGTTTCATCATAGTTACAGTAGACTTACGTCGCACGGTTGGGTCCGAATCATCACAGGCCGTCTGTAAGTACCATGAGAAACGCTTCCGTTAATAACGCTTCAGAGGCCGACTCTTAAATTCCTTCCAAGTGTTGATTCTTACCCAATGCCCCACGGACCACCAGATGTAACTGGAGAATACTCAAGTTTAAAACGTTATCTTACAATTTCTAAATTTTCAAATTATATACTATATAACTATATAACTTATATAACTATATAACTTATATAACTATATAACTTATATAACTATATAACTTATATAACTGCCTCGTTGCTCGTGTTGGTTGCAAGTGCGACTGTCGATCGGGAGGTCCTGGGTTTGATTCCCGGGTGGGGCACTACAAAAATGTTCTAATTTAAATTTTCTAATTTAGATTTTGTAGTAGTGGCTCGGAGTCTGGATATGTGCC
>DWDU01004585.1:0-10641 GCA_018245575.1 Jemadia suekentonmiller | reverse complement strand
TAAACGTAACTGGTAAAACGTGGGAATGTTCTGCATTCCTCTGCCTACCTCTTCGGGGATTACAGGCGTGATGTTACGTTTATCTTTCGTTAAGCCATTTCCGAGATTAGCGTGTTAAACCTCTAATTATAGTTTATTAAAAATATATTATATATACATACATCGACAGACACCGATATGTTACAGTTGTAATATTATCATAGATATACGATAGATGAAGAAGCATTCGAGGGGTTGGAAAGCCGATCGGATCCAACACCAGCGTTCGGCGATTTTGTTGTTATTATTGACAATATTACATCACGCCTGCATTACCCGGCAATGGTAGGCAGAGGAGTATAGTACCATTACCTTTTTTCGACATACACCGAATATAAATCCAGACTCCGAGCTGGGACTTACAAGATAAAAAAACTTTAGACTACAAATACACCTTTCCACAATCCGGGGAATGAACCCATGTCCTCTTGCTTGGCTGTCGCGCTCGTAACTACTAGGTCAACGATGCAGTCGATGGATTGTTATTATTCACCCTGTGAATTACCGTTCGTTTTGGCTTCCAGCATTGGACAATGGAGGGGTAATGAACACATAATAATTACAAATTAAGATATTGTTCACTGCTTCAGGTCGACACATTACATACACCTGTAACATTCAACAGACTACATACACTTCCATGCACATAATTCCCTCAGCTCGTGTGGCATGAGTGTGCCCTTGAGTTCTGCAAACAAGAACTCCTCTACGGAAACGTATTGTTAAGTGGAATTAAACCTGGGCCTTTGTTCGCTTTCTTGCAAATCTACTTAAATAATTCCCCGAAACATATCAATTCGAAAACTTACTAAAATGGCAACATTTTCGAATAAGTCTTCATTTAATTTCGACCATTCTAAATACATAGACTAAACAATCAAGCAAGAATTCAGCACGTTTATACAATTACTCTAGTTATATATGTACCGGCTTAACTCATGCGCCGCGTCGGGATGCCCTGACTAGGTTCGGACCTACACGACCCCGGCGCGACCTCGCTGCAATCGCAGTGAGTTCATTCATGTAGGAGAAGCTCGTATAGATCGAAAACAAAAAACGAACGTGAATCAAGCCGTTATACACATACAATCACGTGTATAAACAGTACGAAACATTTAACTGTATAATGGATCTTGTTTTAACACTACTATATACATATATATGTATAAGGATGAGCACGGTTGCAGAGGCAGTGGACCGCTCACGTCTGTCGCATAACTATGGGTAGCTAGCCCTCAGCGGAATGCTATTGAAGAGGCTTTAATCCGGCAGTGGACGGAAACGGCCTGATGATGTATAAGTACGGACATAAACATAACATGCTAGTTTAAGCGCTTACTGAGATACACCTGAAAAATATATCTTTGGAAATGTTCACAGCACATGTGCGTCGTCGGCTGTAACAGGTATCACCGAAGTGCGAAGTATTGTGTTAATACAGAAAAACAATATGCACTTTCCAATCTCGAGTGATGTCGATAGTGTGCAACACATAGTGAGAGGGCAACAATTATGACTCTTTCATTTGGAAAAATCCAATTTTGTTTTGGTATGTGCACACTGCATTTGTAATTAGTTTTATTCTAGAATTTTCTCATGCAAATTAATATGTACAAAGAAGAATTACCTACTAAGCACCTGTTAAAATCAATATTGACTACAATCTAGGCATTAATTTCAAAATAATTTGTCTCTACAACTATCATGATCACTTCCTCACCAAGCGAAACAATGTAGCATAAGACACTCTCTGGCTATGTGAAGTGACAATATACACAGTCGCTGGCAGCAGTTGAATGCAGAGTTGAAGATCGAGCTCAGGAGCATGCTATTAGAGATACCTATATCAAGCATATGGAAGGGAATAGGTTAATGATGATGAAGATAAAATCTGGCTCTGAGCAGTCACATCAATCAATACATCTTTTATATCTCATTTTCAGCAATCACTGAAATTTTTTATAACATAATGGTGTTTTTCATAAAATATGCAGAGTTCCTACCTAATTATTTTTTTCAAAAGACCTGATTGTATCTTACTCTATTGTTTCCCTATGTTAAAATTTTATTTACTAAAAGATTTGAGTACTTATTACAATACTAGGGCTCTTACACTCTAGAGGATAACTCAATGACTAATAAACAGTAAATAAAAGTACATATTATTCTTTATTGTACACCCAAACACAGAAACAAATACACAAAAAAGTAATCAGAAGATGAGTTGGGTATTTCTAATAATATGTTACCTTTCTGTCAATATATTACAATGATCAAACTCTACATGGTAACATCATGCCCATTATCCCCAAAGACGTAGGCAGAGGAGTGTAGTACACTCCCACTTTTCACCAGTTACATTTACATCCCACTATGGAATTGGTGGTGAGCCTATTGCCATTCACTGGATACAAATCCAGACTCCGAGAATCTAAATTAGAAGAAATTATAATAGAAAATCTAAATTAGAAAAATAACCGCTTAATATAAATACAAAAATACCGTGCTTGACCCGAGAATTGAACCCAGGACCTCTTGATCGGCAGTCGCGGTTGCAACCAACACAACAAACAAGGCTGTCAACTCTACATGGTATGCACACAAAATACATTTGTAGCTAATAAACCAAAGACATTAGTAAATTTTGGTTCACTTTACAAGAGAAATATTACCTAACAAGGAATAGACCACAATAATTATATTTTTTTTCAGTATCTGTAAAAGAAAATTTTTTTTTTTTCAAACCACCAAATATTATAAATAATAAATTTTTGTGTATACGAAGTTCGAAAAATCCAATAGTACCCAACCTAGGATCTCTCAATCGGCAGTAATATTTGCAACTTGCAATGTCCCAAGATATTATATTATTACTACTTGTCGAACGAAAAAAATCAACTGTATTTAATTGTATTACAATAAAAACAGTTTTATCCCATTTTTTTCATAATTCATTTCATAGAAAAGTTAGTAAGCCATTGAAATATAATATCTATGGATGATATTATCTATGTATGCACATGGTGATTGCTGATTATATTTTGGAACTGTTATGGTTTGTGCAAATCATATACATAAAATGATTTGCACCACCCCAACAAGTACTGCCTAGACTATAACAAGATTATAATCTATAACAAGATTCTTTTTTGTCTAGTACATAATATGACATATAAAGAACAAAAACGTAAATTAACAAATAGTTCTCGATAATAATTGCACTGTGGAAAAATGCCTGTAAGGAAATATAATTTACCGTGAGGCAACAAGTGTTTTTTTTAAGAAAAAACTCCGTGAAAAAGTTTCCCTAACAGTCGAATACAGTAAGTTCCAACATAATATTGAAAAAGTTCAAGCAGTTTTAGCAGCAAAAATTATTTAATTTCTTGTTGAAAAATAAAAAAAAAAATTAAGTACTGATTACTTAGTGGGTTATTCCAACTGCAGTAACTTTTAATTAATATATATACAAACAATTATTAAAATTTTTGGTTTAAGCGTCGAAAACTGAGGAAACAGTTTAATATGACAAAAGAGAATGCACTGACCTGCGACGTTGAGCAGCGCGCGACGCCTCCAACCAGGTATGCCCACCTTCATTATGTGGATACAATCAACAAAATACACTAAACTATAACACCAACGTTGGTATAATACTAGGGGTACTAAAACATATTTTAAACGTAAAACATTGACTACGATAATAAATCAAAATCATATGCGAAACACAAAATGAAGTCAAATAAAAATTAAAAATAATATCACCACCCAACGTCCATGATTGACGAAATCAAACTGATATGACAATTTATTGACACCCACAAAGTGTAGTTCTGTGGTGTAACTTGACAGTCGGTGCAGACTACAGAGCAAATTAATTTGTAAATGAACATATCATTAAGAGATCGGGTTTGAAAGTGTGATAAGAATATTAATTTTCTATAAATCTTCTATTAAATATCGTAACAGTTGATTATATTATATTTTAATCAAATGAGATTTGAATAAAATGTTATGTCGTAAAATAATAATTCAATATTTTTAATCTGAAACAAGTAAATTATTTTTAATCTGTAACTTATCCACAGATGTACACAATGACAAGATAATAAATGTTGCTATTTTTCTAAAAATGGCAGCCTTTATGTCGTAAGCTTTTCTTTTTTTCTTTAGAAAAGTTTTAAATATCAATTTATAGATATAAAATAATGCCATTATTGACGACATACTTACCTGATCTGTACTTGGAACGAAGTAAATAGTTAGCAAATGTGGAAAGTTAATATGTGCTTCATAATCGTTGTGAGTACCAACTACGTGGTTACAGCCTTTTTGTACATGTAGATTTGCTTGAATTAATTTTATCGAGAATTGACCGGTATGGCCGTTGTCGATCATGTTAAACAGTAATCGGATATTATCCATTTTTCTTTTCAGGTGGCGTAATTCCACGAGCAAATGTTGAACGGATCGAACGAGGACGAAGGCAATAGTTCACATATTATAACAATAGACATAAATAATATGAGTGCCGGAACGGCAAGGTTGGAGCGCGAGCTGGCAAGTACACGAAGGTTACTTTGGGGTGATAACGTAAAAGACGACGTCTTTCGGCGATGGGCACAAGGATTTCAATTCAGCCCCGACGAGCCCAGTGCGCTTATACAACAGGAAGGAGGGCCATGTGCTGCCATCGCTCCCGTGCAGAGTTTTTTACTTAAGATTCTCTTATCGGAAACTCCTGGACACAGTCTGCAAGATTTAACATCAGAGAAGTGTAATTCTCTCCTGGTTAGGGCCGTATGTACTATTATAAGCCAGTGTCTAGCTTCTAAGTACAATGTGGCTGTTTACCGGAAGAGTGATGCAGATGCAGAGACCAGCGGTGGTGTCAATGTTAGTGTGGATGAACAATCATGTGATACCATTGACCAGTTCCATCGCAGGATTGAGGTGCATTCTTTTCAGTCATTGTCTGAAGTGGAAGCATTTTATACAAGAAACATTCGTATATTGAAGGACAAGTATGGTGTTCTACTGTTATTGTATAGTGTCATTCTTAGTAAGGGAGTGGATACAGTAGAGGCGGAATTAGCAGAATTGTCTGACCCATTGATACATTCTACTTACGGCTATGGTTCACAAGGACTAATCAATTTAATGTTGACAGGAAGGGCAGTAGCCCATGTGTGGGACCATGAACAGGTAGTGGGGGGGTTACGGTTGAGAGGAATTGAAAGGCAGAATGACATTGGGTTTCTAACTATAATGGAACATATGCAATACTGTACTGTAGGGTCCTTTTATAAAAATCCAAAACATCCAGTTTGGGTACTCGCATCAGAGACACACTTGACTGTACTATTCTCATTAGAACGGCGATTAGCTGCACCGGAGACTGTGGGTGAGTCAGCCGAGCGAATATTCAGATCATTTGATCCAGAAGGGAATAACTTCATCCCATCGGCAGCACTTCAGGATGTGCTCTGTGCTGCTGACCTGGTTAGTGAGCCTGAATATGTGGAATTAATGAGACGAAAACTAGACTCTGAGAATCTAGGAATAATATTACTAAGCACATTTATGGACGAATTTTTCCCTGGGTGTGAACGTGGAGCACCTGATACGTTTACTCTTCATCACTATAATGGCTTAGCACGCAGTAACCCTGCTGGCCGTGTGACATATCGCACAGGCCGTGCAGCAATGCTGGAGTGCCCCATGCGTGCAGCTACCACTGATCCCATGTTGACCTGCCTGCAGACTAAATGGCCCAGCATCGATGTGGTGTGGGATGATGGCACATCTCCCTCCCTCAACTAGCAATGGCTACCTTTTGTGACCAGAACTTGTACTGTGACACAGTGAGGAAAATTTAACATGAATTGAAATATGTTGCAGAAAATTCCATTACATTATTGTATTGAATAATTTATGTATAGAGATTGTATTGAATAATTTGAGGCCTTTGCAAATGAAATTTTCATTAACATGGACAGCTATTTTTCATAAATTTGATAGGTTAATAGAATGTGTATAGAGTGTACTATACCATATAATCAAATAAGCTTCATGCCCAAAGCACCTTTATTTGGCACAGCACTTCGAGGTCATAAAGGAGTGGCTGTCACTTGGTGTGATAACAAGTTAAGCAATAAGCCTTATGTATAGATAAATGTTGCATGTAAAAAATTGTTGAAACCTGTTTGATGGTTTTTATACTCCTGTGTTCAGAAGGATTTTTATGTATTTTCTAATTTAACTAATCAGCTGTTATGAACTACCTAGCTTGCGCTGTTAAGGGAGCCCTCTACACAGAGTATTAGCAAATTAGTTACACATACCACAATGCACATAGGAAGCATGCTTTATTCATTATTTTCCTGTTGAGGAGCACAGTTCTGCACCTTTTCTAATATCTTTATTAAGTTTGTATTAATAAACATATTAAGTTTATTTTCAAAGGCATTTTGATATATAGCCCTGTCATTTTTTACTTTGTTCTTCATTGGTCTCTGCTATATGATTGATATATTGGACCATACAACTGTGCTCAACACTTACAAATAGTAAATATCATTTTTTTATGTAATTGTCTATATAACATTGGGTCAGAGATTTATTATTGTTTTTGCAATATAAAATTGTATTGGTTAATGGACAGCATGTTTTATTTTTCATTCTGTGATTACATTATTGCGTTCTACAGTTGCTCAGATTATACAGTGCCATTTTAAGTCTACTGCTGAAGGCATGTACAAGCAATTTAATTGAATGCCCTGTTTTACATGTTTCAGGTTAGCAGGTTTTTTGTGTAGAAATACAGATGGTCCTTAGCAAGATAAACACTCTTATAGTTTCATTTTCAAATTAATGTAAAATGGCTGTACACATCTAATAATATTATTAACCTTATTTCAAATACTTTCCGGTGGTCTTCAATAATAGAGGAACATGCTTTTTATAATATATTAAAAGTGGTTTTATTTCTTGCAATTATTACTAGAAAAATAACTGAAATATGTATTAGTGCTTACACATCTCATGATATGTCTTATATATTGACATAAATGTTAGTCTTAAAGGACATTAATTAATAAATGATTACACAAGTGATAGTATATACAATTAGTACACAAATAATTTTCTTAGCACTTGGCCTCTTCTTAGAAAACTATGAACGATTACCCAAATCAGCAGTCATTATTTAGTGCAGTGGTGCACAAACTTTTTTGTTCCATGGACGTCTTTTTATACTCAAACGGATCCCACGGACACCCAAGTGAAAAAGCTACTGTAAAGCATAGGACAAAAATAAAAAAAAAGTTTGAAGTATTTATTGAAATCGTAATTTTTGTTTAAAATTAAATAGAAAAAATTAAGACTTGCATGACCGTGAAGAGATTTTATCAGTAGATATACTAGATAACTGGTGAAATGCGGGAATGTTTTACATTCCTCTGCCTACCTCTTCGGGGATTACAGGCGTGATGTTACGTTTCTGCGTATATGTTTGTGAATCGTAACTGCGAATCTTCACGAGCAGTAATTTCTAGCACAGAGTTTTCAGACGTTTTTAATGCAAATATGGAAGCTTTTACAGGTAAGTCGCTGAGCTTAAAATATTATCAGTCTATATTAATACGTGCTAAACCAACATTTTAGTTCTTCACTATCGAAAGCAGATAATTTTTCGTAGATCTCCGTTTACGAATTGTGAACTCCTATCTTTTGTCCCGCCGACATAGACCTCCGTCGAGTCTCCTATGGATCTTGGAGCTCCACCGGGACCACATTGAAAACTTTTAATTTAGAATAATACGAACAATCCGTTAACTATAAAAAAATTCCAAATCTCATAAACAGAAGAACTGTCATATTTATATAACAAATATGTTTATAGCATTCATATGTACGATGTGTTCAGGCAATATGATGGCTATTGTTGGTTAGTAATCAAGTGCCATGCCATGTTTCACATAAATTTACATCTATATAAATATAATCTAAGTATGTGTGTATAATTATATACACGTACTGTACAGTTAGCTTAGTGATGAACTTTTGGAATGGATCGTTTGAACCGTTCAAAATGTATTTATAGGAAACATTTTTTCGAAGTTCTTGTTTATTTCCCGACCCTCTTATGGTTCTATTATTGGGAGACAAGTCATTCTCTCAGAATGAAAGGGCCAGTCTTTACTGTAGAATTTCTAAAAATGTTCCAAGCCAAATATTCAAATATAAGAGTCCAAATATAAGAGATCTCTGAGGGTAGCATGACGCTACAGAATGCCGCCAACCGCGTTCTGATCGGTCAACCCGTTCGGAATCTATGATAGGTTCAGGTACATACACATCCGGACATTAATAATTAAATAAACAGAATAGCTTCCTAGAACCTCAGCATGAGGCGATCTCTTCAACACTCAATTTTCAAAATTAGAAGGGAAAGTAATAACTTTAAGCACAGTTCGCTATCCTTCATGTGTTGTTTGTGCCAATATTTATCCTTATCAAATAGATTATAGACAAAGTAGACTACATTAAACCAAAAAACCTATTCATCTAAAATTATACGATTCCATCAAATTTTCAGCTTTTTGGAAGAACATAATGAGAAATCTCATAATAATTGACAATTCTGGAATAGAAACTTCTTTTCTATGTGTCTCCCTACCTGTAATCTATCAACCACCCTGGAGTCCTCCAATCCACGTCAACAAAATAACTGCATATTACTATTACATCCACGTTTTGTGGATTTATTATGATTATGTAAGAAAACCATGCATTTTTGTGTATATATGTAGGCCATGGCGCCCAGACTTGGACACTGAGACTCACTGTTCCACTAATTTATTTTATTTCGCTCAGCGAACCATGGAGAGAGCTGTGTGTCTGTGGACAGAGCATCTAATAAGAAACGAGACGATCCGATAGAGAACCAAAGATATCCACATAGCCCAAAGGATTAACAGGCTGAGACCGCAGCTTGACAAACATAGTGTAGGACGTCCTCAAGCTAGATGAAGTGACGATATACGCACAGTGGCTGGCACCGATTGATCGGGCTTGGTGGCATATTATTGAATAGGCCTATTTCAGCAGTGGACGGGAATAAGCTAGTGACAATTTTTACTTTACAAAGGCCGAAATCTTAGGAACTTGACCCTTATTTTACATTTTTTTGGTGGCGTATAAATCTCACATGAACAATCAAATAGTTAATCAAAACATAAACAAACACAATTGTATTTTAGAGATAATATAGCAACACAATTTAATTCTATGTAGAATCAAATCTCGGGTCGAGCAATATACAACGCGAATGTTGATAGACGCAGGTGCCGAGGAAAGCCAAGACACCTATCTGGATCAAATAGGTCATATACTAGCTGATGGAGGAGTCAGAAGTCTCCGAAACCAGCGTGCAGATATGAAGAGAGTGATGAATGTGAAGGAGGCGTGGAAGATCTGTAAGTATAGAGTTATTTCGCACACGGAGCTCTCTGGACCTGGCGTGAAGATTTTCCTTCTTTTCTTTCCGGTCGGGCATTACTGGATTTTTTAATTCAAATTATCTAGTAGTGGTTCGAAGTTTGGAAATGTGCCCGGTGTACGGCAATAGGTTCATCACCTATTCCGTATTAGAACGTAAACGTACCCGGTGAAACGACGGAATATATTACACTTATCTGCCTACCTCTTCGGGGATTACAGGCGTGATGTTACATCTTTCGAATAACATTTACAAAATAATGAAATTTTGCTACTTCATTTATATCTTTTAGTGAAACGCAACAAACTGACAGTATGATATTTGTAAGTATATTAGAATAGGTCGTGTTTGATACAATACAATATAATATGGTAAGTCCGTCTGTGCCTATAATACTAATACTTCACGCTCGCCGAGTGAAGGCCAGTGTGAGCGTAGAGCGTTGTTAACTCTTGCGCACTCGCCTCGCTGCTGCTCGCCTTCATGTCGGTATTTTGGGCAAAGATTGAAGTGGCAGCAACCGAACTAAAGTGGCAATATATGGCCGCCACTTAACTGCGCCACCACCGCTTACGCTTGCACGACCATTTTACGGTTGGATGAGGCGCTCAGCGAGTGATACGATGCAAAATAATGACAAGAAGGCGAAGAACGGCAGAGCGAGACGAATACGCGTTAGTCTACGCTAGTGGACCCTCACTACGTTCGCACCCGTCATTGCTCGCCTTCACTAGGCGAACATGAAGTGCTAGGAAAGTTGCATTCCTTGATATTTTGTTTATTATATATAGCAGATATTATCTATAGTCTAGTGTTTCGACATGTATTGAAGCACTCAGTGATCCATGATCGAGCTTCGAATCTGACAGGTTGTTACTATACTACTTATTCCGTCCATAGAATGAGAGATGAAATTAGTACTTGTTTCTCCCTGTAAATTGTTGTATCCGCTAGCAACCTCGAATGTCGTAAGTTGGTGAAGAAATATAATTTTTTTATTTATGTGCTATTCCAATTGTTCGTCTGCCGATCGGGAGGTCCCGGGTTCGATCCCCGGGTCGGGCACTACAAAAATGTTCTAATTTAGATTTTCTAACTTA
>DWDU01004584.1:0-10641 GCA_018245575.1 Jemadia suekentonmiller | reverse complement strand
GATATGTTATATATGTATTCTACAGTGGGACGTAAACGTAACTAGTGAAACGTGGGAGTGTTCTACACTCCTCTGCCTACCTCTTCGGGAATTACAGATGTGATGTTACGATGTTACGTTTTATTATTGTAAAGATAGTGCTTGCTAACTTTTAGATTCGACACAGCACAACCTAAACGCTTTGTGGGTGTTCTTCTAATGGCCGACGTCTCCGGGTATACGGCGCTAACAGAACGCTACAATAATTTAGGGAAGGGCGGCACATACCGGCTTACAGTGACGTTGAATACTTACCTCGGATCTCTCATAGAAGTCATTTACAGCCATGGAGGTGATATCATCAAATTCGCAGGAGACGCTTTTCTCGCTCTGTGGAAAACTGACAAGAGAACGTATATTTGTCACACTATTCATACAGTAATAGCTTGTGCACTTATCATTCAACATTCCTATGGATCTTACGAAACCGATGTGAAAGTGAACTTAAAAGTCAAGCTTGCCATTGCAGCTGGAAATATAATATTTTCCCCAATCGGCACGGGAATTGACATGAATTACGTGATTATAGGGCTGCCAGTTTCTGAAGCCAAATTAGCTGAGAGTATGTGCATTTCAGGTGAAGTAATTCTGTCGCCATCTGCTTGGGGTCACTGTTATTCAAGGAATTACGATTACGTTGCTCATGATGACGGATTTGTAACCATTAAATCGATTTTATACGACCCATGCGACAAAGATGTATCGAAACCGTTCGCAGGTTTTGCAACAATGGTAAGGCAGATAAAAAAGCCGCACATTAAAAATCTTCGGGATAATTTGTCCGATTCAAATAGTACAACGAATCTGGTAGAACAAAATGAGACACATAATTTCCGCCCAACTATATTTGTAGCGGAAGAGAAAAACATCGGTTCGGAAATACGAAAGTTCATGATAAGACCAGTTCTCACTCAAATTGACGCGCACCAACCGCTCGAGTATCTGACTGAAATGAGACAAGTCACAGTCCTATTTATTACTCTTAAGCCACGTATTTGCACTTACCCCCAATTAATTACTATTGTCAATAACGCATACCAAATAACATGTGACATAGTTTACAAATCAATGGGATGTGTAAATAAAATTATTCTTTTTGATAAAGATGTGATGATTCTTGTCATATTCGGTTTACGTGGTTTCAAACACGAATCAGAAGCGCAAGCAGCTTTGAAATGTAGTTCTAGCATAAAGAAGTCTGTATCATTTCTTGATGGTGTGTTAGAAGTATCGATTGGAATAACTACAGGGCAAGTATACTGCGGTGTTGTTGGTCACCCCTTACGAAGAGAGTTCACAGTCATTGGAACAATTGTGAATAAAGCTGCAAGATTTATGTGTAACTTTCGTAATAAAATAACGTGCGACGAGGCTACTTTTGTCAAAAGCAGAATGTCAAGTAACGGTTTCACTCTACAACCCACCACGGCATTGAAAGGAATACCACGACCTGGTAAAATCTACGAATACACTGAAGAGATTAGGGTTAAACAATTATATGATATACCGATGATCCCGCCATTACTGGACCGTGAAAATGAAATGGGATACTTCGAAAATTGGCTTCATTATAACAACGTATCCAATAGAGACTTTGATGCTTTATTAATTATAGGTGAAACACGTATCGGAAAAAGCAGACTCTTAGAATGGATGGCACGATACGCTAGAAACAAAGAACTACAAGTATGTTATGTTTCCCTGACAACTATACACGCTGCGACTCCTTATTTAGCTCTGAGCCAGATTACAAATCAATTATTAGATTTGAAGGAACCTATATCAGGATTCGCAAAAGAAGAAGCGATTGTGAAAATGTTAAAATCCTACAATGATAATCTATGTTACCTTAACAATATTTTAAAGGTCCGTTTCGCTTACCACGAAGGCATTAACTCGCAAGATGAACGTGAGCGAAGAGAGAAAGCAAAACAAATATTTACAAAGTTAATTATGTCCGTATCAGATGTATATGTAATATTTTTAGACGATCTGCAAAACTTAGATGGACTTTGCTGGGATTTTATGTCAATTATTTTTAATTCACCAAAAATTTTTACTGTTTTAACAGTGACTCGTGGTAAATTCAGTTCAGCGAACAATTGGTTGTATAGTGTGTTTGCTAATGATAAAATAAAAAAAATAGTTCTTCAGCCATTAACATCCGCGTGGATAACCCCTCTTGCTTGTCAAATGTTAGATGTCGATGCAGTGCCAAATGACTTATGTAATGCATTGAGAACAAAATGTAATGGTATACCAGGGTTGATTGAGAGCTTTATTGTACACATGTTTTCAATTGGTGCTATACAGGTTAAGAAAATTTGTGACAGTGAATTAAATAATTGGGAAAGTGAAGACTTACAATTCCCAGATTCAGCCCTTTTACATCCAATCGCTGTTAATGCAACAGATCAAATGTATTTGGATAAACTAGTTCAGGAAAATTTCACAGGTGAAATAGGTATATGCGTTATTACTGAAAAGAATGAATTGAGCACAGACATAAATCTACAAAGTCTAGATACTTTAATAATGATTCAAATTGATTCGCTAACACCATACCAACAACTATTGTTAAAAATAGCTTCAGTTATCGGCAATGTATTGTCGCGAGATCTTTTAGAGAGTATAATGTATGAAAATAATCCAATTACAACAGCAAAAGCTATAAAAAGACTATTTTCAATGCATATCTTGGCTTGTGCGAATGCCAATTACAATAGTCAAAAAGATAGAGAGTCGTCGACTACTACAATTTCTACCAATGCTTCAGTTCACGCAGATATAACATGCGAATGTTATTTTGAACATGGTTCTGAGAATTTATACAACCTCCCTAAATACGCATTTTGCAAAGTAATAAAATTCAAAAATAATCATTCGAGAAAAACGTGTTACGAACTTTTGCCTATCAATCAAAAACGGGAATTTCATTCGCGTATAGTGCACTATTTAGAAAAAAATAAACAAAAGTGCACCCACTGCGGTGGAACAATAATGATAGTGCAGTCTTTTATGAGCTTGCCACCGGAGAGGCCATTTGCTCGTAAATATAACTCTTCAGAGGTCAATAGTAATAGTGAAGAAAGTAATTCAGATGACGAACACGAAATGGAAATGACAGATATCATAGGTCATACATCAGTCATCAAAGAATCTATTGATTTAAAAAAAGCTAGATCCGAAATCTTGAACAATACTAATCTTTACAACGATTTAACAAAAACGAGTAGCGAAGTATTATCCAATGCAAGTTCGCCGATTAGAGTTTCATCTAATAAAAGTATTTCGCAACAAGTTCCGATATTGAAAAAAAGCCTAGATTTTGGTGCTGGTACTAATCGAAGATCAACAAAAAGGGTGACCATGTCAGGCTTTCTTGAAAAGAACTTTTCTGTTGAGTTTAACAATCGCAAAATATATGATATGTTGAGACCAGTACTCGAAGCTTATAAAATAAACGACTGGCATAAATTAGGGCTAATTGACAGTACGGAGGCCATTGAAAAAGAGCAAAAAAATAAGAACACTAGAGAATCACTTCATATAAATATTGAAAAAGGTGTATCACAGATTAACATGAAGAAGTGCACTTGCGCTGAATTAAACATTGTTATTCATGAGCAACTTGTTCATCACGCAGTTGAAGCGGAATTAAAAATTAAGGCTGTGGAATTTATGATCAGATTTTGTTTTTATAACGTTTTAGCGACTAATGTAGAAAATGTATTAGCAAAACTTGAAGAAGCTGAATGCATCTGCTTGGAAAAACAATCGAATAACATTAGTGATTTCGTCAAAAAACAATTTTTAGGACAAATATATTCTTTGAAAGCCGCTTCTCATTTCATATCAAGCAATTTACTAGCTGCTAAACTCGATGTAGAGCGTGCATTAAATATTTATCGCATAGAATTTGACAACATAATAAACTTTTTCAAGCTCCACGCTATAATCTCTAGCATGACGTCAAAACGAAAAAAATACCGCACACATAATAGAATTATGAAGTCACACGCAGTATTTTGCCTTAACATCGCTTCGCTAATATATTGTGCGTTAGGAGAAGATCGTAAACACAGAACTGCTACTTCGCGCGCCTTACGGTTAGTCCAAAATGTAAATTGTAATATAGTTGACGTATGTAACGCATTTTCTAATGCGATTCAAGTGCAAGTTGACCGTGGTTCCTTATTATCCACCATAGATATAGAACAAATGGCGAAAAATACTATAGAAAAACAATCAAATCCTATTCAGGCTGAAGATTTATTCGCACTAGGCAAAATGTTCATGGCTTTCTTCCGCGCAAGAATGTCACGCGGTGATCTCGCTGCTGCCGTACGTTCAGGCTACAGGGTTATAGTTATCAGTCGCTTTCTCGCAGCTGATGACGTGTCCATTGACATAATTCCTGATCTATTTTACATATTACTCTCACGGTGCCGTATAACGGAAGCTGTTGATGTTCTTAAATTATGTCTACAATTATGCCAAAATGAAGTTTCCCTGGAATGCGAAACTTGGTACTATGCTCTTTGTATGGACATGA
Source organism: Jemadia suekentonmiller (assembly GCA_018245575.1). Taxonomy (NCBI): domain Eukaryota; kingdom Metazoa; phylum Arthropoda; class Insecta; order Lepidoptera; family Hesperiidae; genus Jemadia; species Jemadia suekentonmiller. The sequence continues at coordinate 6,047 of DWDU01004584.1, read as the reverse complement.
TTTTAGATGCAGGCTTTCAGTTAGAATCTGTACACGATATAAGTCGATTCGCAGAGTACGCTTTAAATAGAGGTAGGTCTGCGGGACCTAGTCGTCGCAGGCTAGCGGTGAGTCTTTGGACATACTGGCTTCGAGCTGACTCAGACCGTAAAGCAAGGCGATTTGAATCTGAAGCTTTGGGCTGGCGTACTCGCGAAGATGATGATGGAACAATAAACTCATTGTTAAGCGCTATGAGACTTGCTGAAGGCATGCTGGAAAGCTTAGCCAGAAAAGTAGATGACTTGAAAAAGGTAAGCCTTAGAAAGATTTCAATTTGACAATTTGATTCTTGGCTCAATACTATATTAAAATTGTAACATTACTCGTTAGCTTTATTAATATGTGCAGTAAGGATGCATTTGTAGATGCATTCATGACAGAACGTGGTACATTTAAAGACCATTTAAAGCCCGCATATCGCAATTGTGACAAATCCATTACATTGTAGGTGGTCGACGTCAAGGAATTACAATCGTTGGCAGATAAGGAGCTAACAACACTAGAAATTGATGTTATTGCTTCGCGGGCAGTGTATCCCCGTTGGCTCTTACTCAAAGCTACTTCCCTTCGTTTATCTAGACGACACTCTCCCGCAACATCGACTTTTAATCAGGTACTAATAACAGAATTAGATTTTTTTAAAGTTTTTTTACATTACAACTTATAGGAAATTCACACTTTCTTTACCAAACTCACTTCGAAGTTATTACAAAATACTATTGGATTCAATGGAAGGGACAGAACTGTTTTCCGAGATTTGTTGATTAAAGATTCATTGTAAGTTCTATTGTTGTCATATAACTCTTAACATCTACTTTGTTCACGACATATTGATACGATAATAATCTATATTACATCCTAGAGTATCACATAAAATGTAAATGTACGGTACTAACCCATAAATGCACCGCAACTGAATGGTGATGGCTAATAGTCTTAGCATAGAATGCCTTTTATAGATCAAGATACTTATTAATCTATGCATACAAGTGATAGCTTAATTAGCTTAGCGGTCTAGTTTACAACTTGTCACATTCTTCTATGAACGACGAACATCTTATAACAGGGTGTCAAACTCTCGGCCCGCTGACCGCATGTGGTCCGAGATATTTTTTTTTGCGGCCCAGTCAATGTATCCAACGCAAAGTAAAAATAAAACAGAAATGTGAATTAGAAACGAAACCAGCTATTATAATATACATACTTGTCGCCGCAATAATATTTACTAATTGATTTATTTGCTATTGTAATGTGAATCCCTAAAGGGTCCCTAAGCCAAGCTATAATAATATCATGGGACATCTCCACACATGGCCATCTGATACCAAAGTGAACGTTAAGAGAGCTTGTGGTATGGTAACAAGACGGTTGATAAACAACATACATACCTATAAATATATACTTATATAGATATTTTTTTATTTTTACACCCAGACACAGAACAAATACTTGTGCTCATCACAAATATTTATTCTGTGTGGAACTCGAACCCACGTCCCCCGGCGCAATAATCAGCTTCACTAACCACTGCACCAACCGGCTAGTCAATATGAAAATTGATTTGTTTTTGCGGCCTACCTAAAGTTAATTGTTTATTTGACCCAAGTTAGTTTTTGAGTTTAATACCCCTGTATTATAATATTACTATATATGTATGTATTATTATATCTTATACTAGCTGTGCCCGCGACTTCTTCCGCGTGGAATTTTAAAATTTTAAAATTCAAAAATTTAATTAAATTACTCCTTATTACATCAGCTATCTGCCGGCGGCCTGTTTCCTTTACCTACCTCTTTGAGACAATATGCGTGAAATTATGTATTTGATAATGAAATTAGTAGCTTGGCTTTTATAATCTCGAACAAATTACATACAATTGTCGAAGTAACCGTTAACGTTGATATAATGCAAATCAAATTCTCTCTCCTTTCAGGCAATAGACGAAGCGCGAAAAGTGAACAATCGCTTAGAAGAAGCTCTCGCATGCGCTGCGATGCTAGACTCCAAGTTATGGACCCAAAATGCCAAAAGTGGCCACTTCATGCACTGGAGCAGAGCTGCGGAGTATGCCAGGTCGTCCTGGCACGAACTGCTATACAAAATGACCACGACTCGACATTAAATTATGTACTTACGTGTCGCTACCCAAAATCACTAAAACATACTAAGCTGTATAAATAAAATGAACATCAGAAATACATATATTAACTATGTAGATATTATAAATAAATCAAATCATTAAATATAAAACAAAGAATTTATAAACCAATTTTTGTTTATTTGACTTTGACCTTATTTTTGTCATTATGCTATTGAAGCACATATAAACTAAAAAATTTCTTTTAGCACTTCTTTCGAAAATTCTAATTTCAATTCTGGAACACAATTGATTACATTTATAATTTATATTGTTCTTTAATCCATTAAATTATTTATTCCAATCGTTCGGTCAAAAGGTAGATATCCAAGACTGTTTGTAAAAAAATCTTTTGACAGATGTTTTTCCTCAAAACCGGTCGGCTCTTGGGACTTCATGTTTTGGGCCGATTATAATTATAATGTAAAATTATAAAATTATGATTCAACCAATGTAAAAGAGTAGACAATAGAAATATAGAATACACTTAACACAACTACAACTTTGTACCTATATGTAATCACAATCTGTTATTGAGTTTCTACACAATTGATAAGTTAATTAAAGAGTTCATTTAAGTTCATTACATATCTTTTCTTTACCCAAGTTACATCATCTTGTTTATTTAAGCTTTAATTTTCGTAAAAAATGACCAAGTCTTACTTTTTTGTTGGAAAATTTGTTTCAACACCTACTTTAGGAGATTTAAATATTCTAATTGGATATATTTGTGTGAAAAATGGATTGGTATGGGAATTTACTTAAAGTATTTTATTATGTTATATTTCTATTGATACACACTATTTTATAAAGTAATTATTCCTGTATATTTAAAATCACGTAAAATAGTAGTGTATCTTATAAAATGTGTTACCTGTTCTGTTTGAAGAAAAATGTTTTGTTACTCATCTAATGACTGCAACATCAACTAAGTCAAACGACATCCGACAGCAAATATGGCTTATATTGGTTTTTGGCCACGTCACGTCGTGGTTCCAGATCATCTAGACTTCTAGAGCATACTGACTATCCTACCATAGAACAGACATGTAATCTAGGCAACTAATTTATTACAATTCCTAATTTTAATGTTTTTTCAATGGTAAACTGGCAGAAAATTATCCTTAATGTGTTACCTGAGTTCAGGGAGGACGTATTCAAGTACAAAACGTTTCCTTTTCTATAATGTTTACTTCCTAACCATGTTGATAAAAAATATTCCTTTCATCAGCATCATTCTCCCCATAGGTGCAGGAGACAGCAAAAGCTGGAAGAAAATCTCTCGGCACTGTTTTAAATAATGTCTTAATTGTAATGTCAGGTAATTTCTATATTAGTGTGATTAAGTGTGACTAACATGAGAAATAACAAATATAAAAAAATTCTGGTTACATGTTTCCATGACAGGTCCTAGCATGTACACAGTTTTACTATTATGAATGTACTACACCTACACAAGTAGTGTTGAAACGTCCTACCCGGTTGCAATCATTTTTAAACATCTATAACATATGAATAATACGGTATTGTCACCAGCTTATGTATATAGATATACTACTTTCTCAATCATGTTGCAGAATCAAGTTGCCCATTCCGTGAATGAAATAAGACTTTTTTTCATATTTAACCCCCTTACATGTCTTGTAAAACAAATAACATTCCACATATGGGTAACTATAAACATGAACTGTATATATGTTTCGGACTTCCTTCAATTACCAGGAGATACCTATTCTGCGCACTAGAACATAAAAATATACACAAATAGCTACTTGTCAGAGTCATTGATTATTTGTATAATTTTCAAAGTTATTTACCTGTGCTATAGGTGTCTTCATTGATAACATTATGTTTTTTAACATGCTGCCATACATCTTCAATAAAATGGTCTGGCAACTATCTTATACAATGTATGTTGGTTAATTTGAAAGTTTAACCTTTTGTTAGTTAATAATTAAATCTTTTTGTTTTATAAATATCAGCTGGCAAACAGATGTGCAACCTGGTGGAAAGTGGTCACTGTGGCCTATGAACATTTATAACAAAAAACAAATAAGTGTTAAAACAGAACTCATTTCAAGCCTTTTTTTAAGGAACCTATATATTTATTGTACTATTCATTAGAGTTTAAGTTTTTGTTTACTAACTAATTTAAGAATAGTAATAAGCGGACACACAGTACTAGGGTGTTTCAACTTAGACTTTGCAAGTAAATACACATTGTCTTTTCTGAGATGAGATAATGTACTGAATTAGATGTTTACTTCATCAAACAATAAATCTATTTGTTAATTGTATAATCAACAAGGCTAGTGAAGTGAGCCTTAAAGTTGTTTCAGTAATCTATCGTTTTTTTGTTATAATGTAATGTTTCTACCAAGTGCGAAATATCAATGTTTCAAATGTCCACCATTTAATTAAACATAACTTTAATTTAAATTTCAGATAACAGAAACTGGCTCTACTGAAGAGTTTGAGAAATTAAAACTATCAGGCAGTCTCACCGGTAGCATAATTGTGAATTTGGAGGAAAATGAATTCATGATACCAGGATTTGTGGACTGCCATACACATGCTCCTCAGTTCCCAAATATTGGTGTGGGTCTGGACCTCCCGCTGCTTGAATGGCTCGATAAATATACATTTCCTTTGGAGAAAAAATACAGCAATGTATCATTCGCTCAACAGGTCTACTTACAAGTTGTAGTGAGTGTTAAAGATATCATTAATTGTCTAAACCATTTTATAACATACATATCCCAATTGTTAAAACTACCATCATTATGAGGATAATCACAGCATGAAATGAAATGACTTTAAACGTTTACTTGGACAAAAACAATTTTCTTCTGAGTGACTTAAAATTTGTGATTTGTTTACCGGACACCCACATGATAGTGTTTTTTAAGTTCTGTCACCGCAGTTCACAAAGCTGACTAAAAATAAGAGCTACAGTTTAGAGAAGACAGAATTTATATCTTTTCAAAATTTTTTAACTTCATACCCTACTGGTAGGTGAAATTACTACACAATTTTCACAAAATTTAATTGTATCACAATTCTTTTATGATTACACATACAAGATAACATATGAATCTACAAATATTTTTATAATAATTGCTTTTATATATTTGTATGAAGAGAGTATTAAATAAAGTAGCTCTTGAAGTTGGTGAATATCGGGAGATCTTTGGCACTGGTGCACTCTGACTACCCTGGAAGGGACATGGTGTAACAATATAATATTAATGAATGACTTGACACTCATGTTACTCATCTGTAATAATTATTCACATTTCTTTAAATTCTTGCAGAAGAGATTAATAAAAAATGGTACAACAACAGCTTGTTACTTTGGATCCCTGCACCTGGACAGCACCATGGCGCTGGCTCATATGGCAGCCAAATGCAAACAGCGAGCACTCATAGGTAAAGTCAGTATGAATATCGCAAACGATGCTGGCTACTACAACAATACTGAGAAAGAATTAAATGAAACAGAGGCATTTGTGAAGAGTGTCCAAGCACTGAGTGTAAGTAAACTTTTTTTTTTATATTAAAACATGTAGGCAAGGCTGATGCTTGATTGTCCCGATTTAATTTATTATTCTTGATTATTTTTTTTGTACGTACTAATCATATATTTTGATAATTTACTAATTTGATCATTTTGTTTCTATTTTAATTGTTTTAATATGACTGCCGATCGAGAGGTCCCGGATTCTAAATTCGAAGTAGTTTCTGGTACAATTCAAAAGTCGTAGTTTTGACGTACAAATAGTGTTGCAAAGACCCATTTTGAATAAATGACATATGAATTTGAATTTCGTACTAATTGATTTTACAAATTAAAATTTCTAGTAATTG
>DWDU01004583.1:0-10642 GCA_018245575.1 Jemadia suekentonmiller | reverse complement strand
ATTTGTTAGGCTTTGTTATTTCAAATTTGTTAGGCTTTGTTATTTCAAATTTGTTAGGCTTTGTTATTTCAAATTTGTTAGGCTTTGAAAAGCTCGTTTAAAGCGTAAGATAAAATTACTTAGGTACATATTATTAACTTATGTTCTAAATGTTGTACGAGAATCCCTTTACTGGAGAAATTTTATTACATTTTTATTTATTAAAATGGTAAATATTGTTAAACAAAATGCAAAAAAAAACATCGTAATACATACATACGAATCGATATTTATATTATTACACACCGAGAATAGATTCGCAGTACTTATTATTTGACAGAATTTATACCGAAGCAAAAAATATTCCAACATTTCAGATAAATCAGACATTGCTACTAATTGAATACCAATTTTTTTAGCCATTAATTATCGAATACAATCAAAGTCATTTGTAAGTACACATTTCTTTGCAAAGATTACAATTTCTTCCTTATTAATAAAAATTATGAAATTTCCTGATCCGCAAATGGACTCATTATCTATTTAAATAAACTTCAAGCTAAGAGTATAAGATCTTAATTTATTGACTCCGCTTCTCCTGTATTTATAAATTATGCTTTTTGTCGTATAATAAAACAAAGGCATTGAATTTTGAACAAAGGCATTGAAAATTGAATGAAGGTTGTCTTTGCCCACAGACAAAATCTATGAAAACCTATAAATCAAACGAGGAACATGGTATCATCCCAATATCTATTAAAACGATTTATGGCAAAAAACAAACTGAGGACGTCAAACGGATATTATTTCAGTGCACTATGCATCACCCGTATGGATCTGTGCACCGTATTTCCCCTGAATGTAACTGAGCGGTACACAGGTGATAGGTACTGAAGTTATTGCCATGACATACGGTAAACTTAACTTAAATAGACTATATAACTTATTTTAAATAGACGTAAATTCCATTTCCATATTGGAGCATCACCTATACCCTTTGTATACCTATGAGAATACGTATCGTATACCTTATAAATAGTCTAGTGTAGTTCTTATCATTATGATATAAGAATTTTAAATATGAACGAAAATAATATGAAGTTATTGTTGTTCTATAATTCACGATATTCTCCCCTTATATTGACGATGTATAACAGCTAATGTTGGAAGAACCTCATAAATTTATCCATTATTTAATTCTTTATTTTATATTTGGTGACTTTTATTAATTTTTTTTTTTAATTTCTAGTGGTGGCTTGCAGTCTAAATTTATGGCCGTAAACATAACTCGTGAAACGTAGGAGTGTACTACACTCATCTGCCTATCTTTTCAGCGATAACGAGCGTGATGTTACGTAATCTGTTATCGCTGAAAAGAACTCCTCGATCTCGAACGAACGAGTCCTCGAACGAAAGAAATCCTCGAACGGGATGATATTATGTTTTATTGATTTCTTTATCATTAATTTGTTACAATTCGTGCTGAGCTATTAACTAAAATTTCTTCTAATATCCTTAAAATGGAAATATTCACATTAGCTATTTATTTAAATTCATGTATATTATTATTTGGAACGTTGTCATCAGTTTTATAAATTGAATAAAAATATGGAACTTAAGTATTGCAAATATTATAAGTTATAAAATAAAAAGTATTGTCAACTTGGAAACCTTGAATTTGTTGTGATCATTTATTAAAATAATGTTGAAGAAATAAATATGTGTCAGTTTCATATAACCGGCCATATATCACGTTGGCTAGTAGAAGTTTCTTTAAGAATAGTAATACTCGCATTTATAAGGAGAAGTGGTAAATTACTAGTTATATAAATAATTGGAACTCTGTAACATGTTATTTTATGATGGGCGGTAATTTGCGATGTCACATTGACATGTTATGTGTCAATGTCAACAGGACATTAGAAACAGCTGATAGTATTGCATTTTCAAAGGCTGTTATTTCTAAATCAAATTATAGTCCAGTAACTCAATTATTATAACAAACGGCGTACCGATGCTACTAAGGAAACAGCTGTTGTCATATAATTTACATATAGGTAAGTACGTTGTATATATTTCATCTCTTTTTGTCATTTTCGTGCATTTTACTAAACCAGCGTAATTTCGTAAACAAAAAGTGATTAAAGCTGGAACAACGAATGTTTTTAAATACTTGTCGGTCAAGGTAGTCGCGTCCATCATTTGGTCATTTAACAAGATTGAATTTGCATTACATCTTATAAGCTAGCCTGTAAACATTATTCTATTACTGAAGTGTTAGTGTGTAAACGAAACCCACTAACATTTCTTAGGATTATAAATTTCTAATAGCTTTGCCTTAATCTCTTACAATTTTTTTAGCGATTTATAATCCAAAGTGGTAGTAATAATATTATAGTAATAATAGTTAGAATGGAGAAACAATAGATCTCCGACCCCATACGCGGATACCAGATTGTCATAAGTGGCAACTAAACTAGGCGCTGGCTGTGCGCTGTATGATGCACCCCACCTAGGCACCCTTAAATGATCTAGCCCAATGTGGAGCACAGCATAGGTGTTATGAGAAGCTATGCTCTGTGATTTTGAATATGCATGCCCAGTGTGGGGGCTATGGGCAAGAACCCTCCAGGCAAGGCCTATTACCAGTAGACTTAGACAAGCTACTGATGATGTTGATGAATACTTTTAGCATGATTTTTTATACATACACAACCTTGTAATCTACATTACACAACTTTTTAACCTAATGTCTTATAACTCTACTGAAATTTCTTAAAAACAGCTTTCGAAACCCCTAAACTGCTCCTGTTAATTTGCTTACAATCTCAAGTATATTAACCTGTGTCTTAAATTATACAGCTAATATTAAATACTAAAGGTATCATACAGGAGAAAACAACAGTTTTGTTCTATTTTTATAACCCCTCAGGGGAGGCCTGTGCTGATTTTAGATGTTCGTTAAATTTAATGTGTTGTTTCATAACATAAAAAACGTAATGTCAAAGATACCAGGGCTCCCGGAATCATCATTAGAATAACAATCAGCAAATAAAGACGGCTACAAAAGAGGTTTCATTAAATGTTCACCTCACCTACTGGAGATAATGTAATATTTGATAATTAATATTAATGGTTCACACATCTGTTTAAGTTCACCATAACTTTTCCAAATACATATAACCTTAAAGCTCCAATTTCTGAGAGGTCACCACCCCTAGTCAAGGATTAAACAAATAAAAGGGTTGACAAAAATGGTAGACTACATACATAAAAATAGGAATTATCTAACAGGGAATTAATTTATCTTGTTTCACAGGTTTTCATATATCACCAAGGACAATGTCATCCAATCCTGGTCCGGTAGAAATAAAAATCCGCGAGAAATTGCAGACAGCTCTAGGAACATCCCGCATAGAAATTATAAATGAATCACATATGCACAATGTTCCTGAAAATTCTGAAACTCATTTCAAAATTGTGGTAGTTTCAAACAAATTTGAAGGTCTAACATCATTGAAGGTCAGTGATATTGCTTTTAAGGCTGATCGCAAGGGCATACCCACGGTGACAGGGGAGGACAGTCACCTTTCCCTAGATTTTATATTTACTCACCATTTGTCGATAATCATTCTTACTTTTACAATTTATGCGAAATAGATACATATTTGTTCACTCCTTAAACACTTAAATCATTTAAATTAAAATAAAGGACCATCATTACATTTGCATCTGTATATTACTATCTATATGACCAAATTTCCCGCGCGCGTTTCACCTACACATCAGGTACATAGGTAAACCTAATATTTCGTATTATTGTCTTTGTGCAAAGCGTAAAGCAAAAAAGTCCCGAGGACGCGTCTTTTACTTCGACAATATTGTATGGTGAAACGTGGGAATGTTCTACATTCCTCTGCCTACCTCTCCATGGATTACAGGCGTGATGTTACGTTTTTTTTATCGTTTTTAACATTGTTGCTTAGTGGAGGATTATCACAAGCTGAGTGCATAATGAGATAATTTGACGTTAAGTAGACACATTACATTATATGTCCGTGATAGTGGATGTAACCTCTGCATAGCAGTAATAAATGTTGAATTTCTAATAGGTACATTCCATTATAATCAATGTAATATGTTACTGAATTATAGTAAAAGCACACGTTTTGCTATATGATATTAACATTACTTTTTACGTGACCCAACAGTCCTCTGTAAAATTTCGCACAGTAGATATATTAAATGAAAATTATTTGTGGATGGAATGTTCAAAGTACAATGTGTTAAAATAGATTTATATAATATGCTTCTTTTGTCTTATTCTAGCGACATCGGCTAATAAATGATGTGTTACGAGAAGAGATCCGTACACAAATACACGCTCTCTCTATAGTGGCGAAAACACCGCAGCAATGGGAGGCCAGTGATAAAGTTGTGGAAAGCAGCCCTAACTGCAGGGGAGGCTTTGGAAAATGAAGATGATCATACTGTTGGATTCATTTGTTGATTAATATTATATATAGTTTAAGTGGATGTAGTGTTTTATTTAATTGATGTGTGTTAAAGGAAGAGATCAGTATGTTGCATTACCACGAATTCGTCATTTATGAGAGTTTGATCTTTAAAATGAGACCCATGCCTAGGCTGACTGTTTCCAACTGAATAAAGTCCATCATTTCATGTCCAAATTTATTTGTTTGTTTAAACTGGTTTAAAAATAAAACTATTTATGGTTTATTAATATTTTTATTTAATCAATATTTCTTTCAGAATCAAAACCTTTTTACATGATCTTTGTCAATTTAACGTTTATAATTACAAAAATGTATCCCACTGTACCTTTGTAGTAAGATTATAGATACTTACCTTTAGACATTAGAATCTGAAACTCTCATTTATTTTCTCAATGACTTAGAAAACATAAATGCTTTTTACATCCAGAAATATGAAAACATACATACAAAAACAATGTACATACATACACAAAGACGAAGGATTATAGCACATTTAGACTTTAGGCAATAAATGACAGGAAAATTTTTGACTTTATCTTTCTATTTTATTAAAATTGCACCATTCTTATTGCTATCTAAACATTTTTAGACATATATCACGTCTCAGGGATTATAAATATGTTAAGTTTTTGTATTATTCTAAAAACAAACTGAAATATTTCGATTTTGGTTTATTTTACATTATCTTCTATAAAATTAGGACCTTACAGTTGGGAATGGCCGATATTACTAAAAATATCTCTAATACAGTCAGATTACGTTACGAAACATCTAAACCGTGAGTGTAAATTTATAATATGATACATATTACAAAGCCAAATGAAAAAAAACAGAGTTTCAATATTGATGTCTTGGTTTCTCCATTACACTTTCGGAATAGATTAATTAATTACAATGAAATGTAAAAACGATGACAATCAGCCATGTTATATTTATCACGATAAATTACTACATCCAAATGAATCTGTTTTTAATCTATGTCACTGAATGTGTTAATGACAGAAAATCTGCCTTGGATTATAATATCTCTTGTTTTAAGTGCTATATTTATTTACAATTTAGTAGTGTATATATACATATGTATATGAAATGAAATTAACATATACTCAGCACAGACCACTATGGAAAAAACCAAATGGTCCAATGAAATATATAAAATCTAATTATCCAGTAATGAAGCAGCAATCCATACTTCAACAATATATATTATCAATACTATTATTAAGGATTCAATTTATGTTAAAATGTTTTGTTCACAAGCCAACAGTACAAAGATTATACTCACATCTTTGCAATACACATTCCCTGCATAGAAATGAGACTCCTACAAGGAATAATTACACTTCAGTGTCGACACACTTTCACTTCAAGTCCCATGTACACTAGCATCACTGTCCACACCTGGACCACATTCACTATCAGAGATTGAAGTTGTCCAACCGCAGCTTGCCCTCGTTCTCTGTCAGGTACAGCAGGTCTGCCATGGTTTGTTCACAAATCGCTTCCTCAGCCTTCTCTGACATCTGGAAATTTGGACAGGTAATTCTAAATTCAAATTAATACTATAAATGATACAAAATGACAACAAAAGTAAGGTATTTGCCACTTTAAAACCAATATTCATTATTTATATTCACGTGTTCCATACATACGTAGTTTGTTAAATAAATAAAAATATAAATTTCGAGATTTTTTTTTTATAAAAGTGCACATACTTAGAAAATAAAAATTTTTGATATAGGCAAAAATAATCCCAATTTAAGCGAACATAGCTGACATTTATATTCTTGATTCCAGTGTCAAATATGTGTTGGAAATAAATCTCAATGCACTGGTGAGAAAACTGGAAATCTTGAAAATCATATTAAACCATGGGTCTGCACAGAGTAGTAGTATCTGTATTGTACTTGTCTGCTACTTTGAGTGTGGACACCACAATTTTCTTTTCAATTATACTTGGTTCCGAATGTCTAGTCAAGAATGGTTTGTAATATTGAAAAAACTACTCACTGGTCGATAAGCATACTTCGTGTTCGGTGGGAACTTGAAATTGGGCCCAAAGTTGACACTGACAGTTATATTCTTGTGTAGCGACACTGATGGGTAGTAGCAGCCCTGGTATACATCCAAAAAGGCTTCGCCCTGACACTCTCCATTTTTGAAAAAGAATATCTTACTCCCGGGCAGCGGCTTGAGATTGTTGAGAGATTCCTGGATATTATCCTTGTCCTCGTAGTAGAGGTGACTCTTGAACTTCACTAATGGCTAGAATAAATGAAATTTAAAATTAGACTGCAATATTAACGCTAATAGATATTTAATTATTGATAATTGAAAGGAAGTATAACACATATAGCATCATGGTAAAACACCATGATACTTTAACGTATAATGGGATGTAAACGTAACTGGTGAAACGTGGGAGTGTTCTACACTCCTTTGCCTACCTCTTCGGGGATTACAGGCGTGATGTTACGTTACTTTAACCAGAGTCAAAACTCTCTTCAGCTACACAGCGCATATCTACATAGACTTCATATGACAAAAAGGAAGATTTTAGTCTATGCAGATTGTTAATGGCCACTAAGACTATTCTATCAGCTAAAAGAAAGAAGTAATATGATTTATTGTCTTAATGGCGTCACCTTTTATTTTATCTTTGGACGCAATTAACATTCAACGGAACTCTAATATGTTAGTTAAAAACACATGCAAGAGAAGCCTGTTAGCATGGTATGAAAGAACACTCAAAAAACGTGACAAAAGTGACTCTTACCCTGTCTTTGTAAGTGTTGGGAGTGTACTTGGTTGAGGCACTTTCTGGAAGAACAATTAGAAATCCGAGGGTGTCGCCTTCGCCATAACCATTGCTGTAGTGCTTGCCTCGAGATTCGTGAAATCTTTGAAAGGAAAATTGAATACTGTTACCGTTTACTATCATATAATGCCTCGTTGGTGAGTGAGTGGTTACAAGCGCGACTGCTGATCGAGAGGTTCTGGGTTCAAATCCCAGGCCAGGTATTATAATTTATATTCTTAGTTATAAATTTTTCCTAGCTTTGAAAATTTCTAGAAATTTATACTCGCATTCAGGATTTGTGCCTGAAGTACGGCAATATATTTACCATCCATCCCACTGTAGGTCGTAAACGTGACTTTCAAACGTGCGAGTGTAGCACTTTCGTGCCTACCTTTTCGAGGATTACACTCGTGATTTCACATTTACACATAATATATAGGCAAATACGGTGAATCCTTGCGCCGAGAACGGCCAGTAGTAGCCGCAGGGGGCGGTACCTGGTGCCCTTGCGCGAGCGCCACGCGTAGCCGAACTTGTCGTAGCCGAGCGGCGCCTGCAGGTTGGCGTAGCGGCGCGCCCAGCCCAGCCGCGCCGCCGCGCCCTCCGGCACCTCCTCCGCGCTCGCCTCCCAGTACCAGCAGCCGCGCGACACGCCTGCGCACCGGTTCATTGTACACACGTATACCTTACACATTCCTTCCCTCTACGTTCTGAACCACGAACCCCTACATTGAAAGTGCAGGACGTAGCATCGATTCTACCGAAGTACCTATCGATCTTCAGGAGTAGCATCCCGGCCGTCAACTTATAAAAGACTGTACTAATTATAGCTAGTTTTGAACCGCGAGATACGCCAACTGACCGTGCGTGGCCCGCACCATGCAGTACCCCTTCTCGCCGGTGACCGCGAGCCTGTCCTCGGCTACCTTCAGCTGCGGCGCGCGGTCGTGCAGCGCCAGCAGCACGCCGCCGGGGCACAGCGAGCGGTACAGCCAGCCGGGGATCGGCTTGCCACTCCATTCGTTGCTCTCGTCGAACTCCTGCCATGACATTCAGGAAATGTGTAAGTACCTGCCTCGTTGATCGTGTTGGATGCAAGTGCGATTGCCGATCGGGAGGTCCCGGATTCAATTCCCGGGTCGGGCGCTACTAAACTTTTTAAATTTAGATTTTCTAGTAGTGGCTCGGAGTCTGGATATGTGCCCGGTGTATGGCAATAGATTGACCACCTATTCCATAGTGGGATGTAAACGTAAACGTGGGAGCGTTCTACATTCCTCTGATTACCTGTACGGCGATTAAAGGCGTGATGTTACGTTTTTTATTATTAGACATAGTTATACACTATCAATAGACTTTTACTTTTATAATTTAAGAGTAATTTATAAATTTTACGAGGATTTAGACATTAGCTGGTTGACTTACATAATTAAACCTTCAAATAAATTTCTATAATAAATCCAATTATTTTATGTAATATTGACTAGATTTTTTCTAAATCGATATACACACAAACCTGTCTAAAAGGCGCATGAGGATCCGGTTCAGCCAGAATGTACCGATAGCCGTCCTTGTTGAAAGGGTGCTCAGTGGGGTAGCCGTGCGAGGGTAGTTTCAAGGTGCTCAGGTCACTCGCGCGCCCCTTCTTGCCCGCCGGCGCGCCCGTCTCGGGCCCGCCCACCGCCGGCCTGCGTTTGCCCTGTCGGCCCTTCACGTTACCAGCCAAAGGAACTGTAATGTAATATAAAGCGAACTTTTAACAATTGATACTTGAAAAGTGACAATCACCAAAGCATTTCATGTTCGTGTAACAATGTCACCATATCAACATTATGATCACCCTGAGGCATCCTTTTCATTATGTTCACATGAGTATTGCGAGTGGGCGTTTACAAGGGAGGCTTAATAAAGCGCGCAATGAGATTGTATTAAGTCTACATGTAAACATAACGCGCATAAAATATAACAATAACTGAATATAATTCACGTAATCTTTATTCACAGAACATGGTTTACATATAGATATTCATAATTTTTATTATATACAGTGCTCATGTTCTCCGATAACGACATGAGAATAATATAATCATTGGCCATAATGGCTGTTATGCGGAAAATGTCTACGAAATATTGGAAAATATCTATGAATATAGATATGAATTTCCAAATTGTACGGTGTGTTGAGTTTCCGGGTCCAGATATCGAATCAGTTTGCGTGTATTACAGCTATAATAATATGCATGATCTTTGTCGAACACACTTGAAAATGCCGGACTAGGAGTCTTCTAAATAATACGTTACAAAAAGTTTTCTTTCACATTTTACAACACTTGAACATTACACACGCGAAGATGACGAGATAGAGCAAAGCACCCGATTACATCTTGGTGCATTTCAAACAAATAAAATTCGAAACCAAACTTATAAAAGTCGACATGAAAAGTGTCGGTATTGAATCACATGCAAATATTATAAGTAATACTATGAGAGCACTAAGGATTACTTAGTTCATTGTTTCACATAACCTAGGCCTAATAGTCGGAATATAACGAAAGGCGACAGCAATGCGTAAAACATGTCTGACAGACAAAATAATAATAATATTATCTTGGATATCTCCACACACGGCCATCTGATCTAAAGTGTCAATGTGGTATGGTAACCAGACGGCTGATAAACTACATATACACATATAAATGTATACTTAAATAGATATTTTTTTTCATTTTTTACACCCAGACACAGTACAAATATTTGTGTGCTCATCATATAAATATTTATTTTGGGTGCGAATCGAACCTACAAACTCCGGCGCGATAGGCAGGTTCACTAACCACTGCACCGACAGGCCAGTCGGGACAACATATTAAAAGTATGCTTACTTTTAATACGGTAATACAAAATTTACCTAGATTCACGTACAACATACATACACACATCTATCGGATATGCTAATTACAGTGAAAGACTGAGTCACGATGCTATTCTCAAAGTTTTTACGGAGCTTGTACCACAGGCGGCTGTTTTCTCACACGGTACTGTAAAAATGTATGCATACAAACATACTAACATGATGGAGAGCTAGATTATATAAAGGTACTGAGCTTCGCTATCGGAATTTAAAAAATGCAATAAATACGTACATATATGAAAAGAGATGAGTGTATAAGAAGAGCGGCAGGTCTATAAGGATATACAGATTTGGCACTCAATGCTCTCTGTCTCCCCCGTGAGGGACCTGGCGTGAAGATATGTATATATGTAAGAAAGAAAAACAATATATATTCGTTACGTTTAATGTATATGTAAGCCGAGGAGGACATGGCGCGATTGCGCTCTTTGGGAG
>DWDU01004582.1:0-10642 GCA_018245575.1 Jemadia suekentonmiller | reverse complement strand
AAGCATTATAAATTTAATTGTATTTTAAATGTTATTTAAATATGAATACGTCTCAAACTAAGGGACTGTCCGTAATATAGACATCGGTAGGCAGTCAGATAACGAGAGGGAAGCGGACTTCTCACATGGGGCAAGTTGATTTCTGCGTGTTGTTGTATGGTCACGTAATATAATAACCAATACTTGTATTAAAACAAGCACATTTTTTCAATGAGTGAATGACTGCAAGTAACAAATTTTCATATTTCACGTTTAATTTTCTTACCAGACTATTTTGAAGCGAGTTATAATTCTGACCTGACCTGAATAACCTGATTAATAAGGATAGGTAACATTGAAAGTTTTAAAATCTATAGAGAACAAGCAACACTTAACAAACACGTTTATTTACAAGCTATATAATCATTTTTATACTTCCTGGAATACGCCAAAGAGCAGCATTTCGATTTTCGAAAATTTATGCCTTTATGGCGTGTAATTTATGCGAATCAAACGTCCATTAAGAACTAATAATGTGAACGAGAGCTGTTCTTAGCATTATATTATT
Source organism: Jemadia suekentonmiller (assembly GCA_018245575.1). Lineage (NCBI taxonomy): Eukaryota > Metazoa > Arthropoda > Insecta > Lepidoptera > Hesperiidae > Jemadia > Jemadia suekentonmiller. Next base: position 10,095 of record DWDU01004582.1, on the reverse strand, counting down.
AATCAACAAGAAGTAATAAAGTTGATATTTTTTGTGAATTCGAAAGACCGGAATGCAGCAAAATATACAGCAAGGATATTAATAAACCACGACGTCTACCGTACTGTTGTGACATTCAAACATATTACACAAAATAAACCATTGCCGAGCCGCACTTGACCAACATGGCAGACTATGGCCCCAAGCCTTCTCTTTATAAAAGGTGATTATTGATTTAATTCGCACAATTTATCCTTTCGAAACAGGATAAAGCAGGTATGGGCCGCGCGTATGGCAACATCGGCAACGCGTACTCCGCGGCGGGGTTCTACGAACAAGCCATCAAGTACCACAAGCAGGAGCTCACCATCTCCAAGGAGGTGCACGACAGGAGCTCCGAGGCCTCCACGCACGGCAACCTGGCCGTGGCCTATCAGGCGCTGGGGGCCCACGACATGGCGCTCTTTCACTACAGAGCGCACTTGGGTACGGATACGTTTTTACCAGCTTTAGTTACGATATCAGACAATTTCCGCTTATCGTTATATTAAATTTAATATATTATTTTGAAGCTTCCGATATCTAAATAAATTTTCAAATATTTCTTTTATATACGTATTTTCCTCATCATATATAACTCTTAAATATATTGGAACGCAAACGTAACTGGTAAAACGTGGGAATGTACTACCCTTCTCTGCTTACATCTTCGGGGATTACAGGCGCCATGTTACGTTCTTATATAGAAATCTGAAATGTGTCACATATGCTTGTAATCGAATTATTATTATCGAATTCGCGCCGCTAATAAGACAGCCGCTACTTAAACACTTTAAATGATTGAATCCAGGCATAGCTCGCGAGCTGAAGGACGCGGCGGGCGAGGCGTGCGCGCTCCTCAACTTGGGCAACTGCCTGTCCTCCCGCGGGGAGTTTGCGCAGGCCGTTCCCTACTACGAGCAGCACCTGATGCTGTCCCAGGAGCTGGGCGACGTCACCGCTGAGGCCAAGGCCTGCCACTTCCTGGGCTACGCGCATTACTGCTTGGGCAACTACAGAGAGGCGGTCAGGTGAGAAATATACATACTCGTAGATCCCTCTGTTTATTAGCATCGCATAAAGCTTACCGACTATATGTTATCTTTCAAGTGTATTGTAATTTAACTTATACCGATAATGTCGTGTAAATTGAAGAAAGCTATTTATATGTAACTATATTTTTAATCCTATAGGTATTACGATCAAGACCTCTCACTCGCAAAAGATCTACAGGACAAGATGAACATGGGTAGAGCATACTGTAACCTGGGTCTCGCTCATCTGGCCCTCGGAAACCTGGAAACAGCATTGGAGTGCCAGAAGTACTTCCTGGCCATAGCTCATATGACGCAGCACTTGCAAGGGAAGTTCAGGGCGTTGGGGAATATTGGAGACGTTCTGATAAAAATGGGTGATGTAGAAGAAGCGGTCAAAATGTATCAAAGACAACTAGGGTTTGCGAGACAGGTGAGTTACTCTTCATACAAAATTTTACGCTGAGGGCTTATTGGAATTTAATTTAAAGATGCGTAAGTAACGATTGTACTAACATAGTAGCAATGATAGTTTATAGCTTACAATTCAGTCTCCGTTCTAAATTCAAATTCGGGGACGCGCCCACACTCAACAAAAAAAATCTTCGTTCGGCCAATGAACATCATTTGCTGGAATACAGGAGGAAATTGTGGTAGAGAACTTCCGCACCTTAGAGTCCTCCATATGATGTGTGAAGTCTGCCAAATTGCAATAGGCCAGGGCCTATCTCATCTTATTCTAAGAGAAGAGCCATGTTCTATGGTAGAGCGACAAAGGGATGATGATGTGCTTGTTACTTTCCAGGCGAGAGACCGCTCATTGGAGGCAGCCGCTTGCGGTGCTCTGGGACTAGCAAGAAGACTGCAGAGGAGACTCGATGCTGCTTTAGGGCATCATACTCAGGTATTATTGTTTGCTTTAGTAGTGTTGATAGAAATAAAGTATTAAATTAACACGCTGTTTTGACTGTGATGAAAATCTACTTCGACGGATAGTCGCTTAGATAAAAGGCATCTTTTTTAAAATTTTCGTTGATTTTTTATTAATACCTCTTAATTAATATATGTTATCTTTACTGTTCTATGTCATGTTACAGGAATTAACTCTTCGCCAAGAGGCCGGAGACGCCGCGGGAGAGGCGCGCGCCCACTCGCATCTCGGAGCCGTCCACATGGCTTTGGGCCACTATTCCCATGCCGCTAGATGTTACCGGGTGAGAAACATTACTCCAGCCATTATTTCAACCCTTTCTTGTTCAGCGAATATTGATTCAAAACATATTTTCCTTAAAGTATCTTAAATAAGATTTATACATAATAAAACTGTAACTGATTACTATTGGTACATGGCAAATATATTTAAAAATTCATAATTGGAGACCTTTATATACGTATTTATTACAATATATCTTCATCTTTCTAGGAGCAACTAGAAAGGGCTCAAGAGCTTCAGGACTGTGCTCTGGAAGCGCAGGCCTACGGTAACTTGGGCATCGCCAAACTCAATATGGGCCACTATGAAGATGCTATTGGATATTTGGAACAGGTACGTTCTTTTCCAATCTTGTAACTAATGTTAGTCAGTCAGCATCACTCATGTTAAATATTAAACATAAGACGCGTAATGAGAGATGTAAGACAACGGTTCGGGCTAAAATGCAATGATATCCCATCGCAGCAACTAGCCATTCTCGAGCGCGTGAACACAGCGACGTGCCAGCTGGACAAGGCGCGGGCGCTGGGCTCGCTGGGCGACTGCTACGACGCGCTCGGAGACCCCGACGAGGCGGCCAAGTACCACGAGCAGCACCTCGCCGCCGCCCTCAAACTGGACAACACCCGGGAGCAAGAGCGTGCCTACCGCGGCCTTGGGCTCAGTCACAAGTAAGAAGTCATTCGTTTACACATTAAAACCAAGCGGCATGATGTTTGGTTTCTATTTTTAATAGGGAACGGAGACCAACTGATGGTGGTGATGGTTTCAATTTGATAATCAACTTTGGAATGGAATAACTATTTTAAATAGATGTAGTTTATCACCCGTCCGGTCACCATAACACAGGCTTTGAACCTGCTGTGAGATCAATGACCGTGCATTTAAAAATGCAAAAATTCGGGAAGAATGAGCTGAGTGGACAAGTAATGTATAATACGATTTGCAGATCCGTCGGTAACCTGCAGCAAGCGCTGGTGTGCCTGGAGAAGCGCCTGGTGGTGTCCCACGAGCTGGGCATCCCGGAGGCGAAGGCGCAGGCGTACGGAGAGCTCGGCGCCCTGCACATCGCGCTCAACAACTTGGAGCAGGCGGTCTCCTGCTTGGAGCATCAGAAAACCATCGCCAAGTAACACACTTTGCTTCATTATACAGGAACATCAGATCGACTAGTTCGTTAAAACGTCCGCAACAATTTAATTCGTTAAAAACAATAATCCGTTAAAAAACATTTTCTCCTTTCATTTTTTATAAATCATTCGATAGTGTTACAAAAGGATTGCTTCGCTAGAAAGTTTTAAAATACCTATCCATACATCTGCATGAACGTATAAAAGTACACGATGGAAACCTTGCTTTTATAGGTCCTAATTATACAACTCTAATTAACGATGCCTTAATTAAAGGAGGAACGACGTGTCCACTGTTTTGCGTTGAATTTGGGCAGTGCCTTTGGTTCTAAAAGAGTTTTTCGTTTTAATTCTCATTCATACTGCCAGTGTTCATAATTCAAAATACTTTATTTGATGGATTCAGATCCTAAAACGAGGCGTAGGTTACAAGATTTAGTTTTCTGTAAATTCCGCCTGAATAGACATTAAAATGCACCACAAGTATGACTCATATAGTCATCGAAGATTGCACGTTAATTGCATATTAATTAAATTTAAAGCATATGTGACGTATTATGATTACAATGTGTACACGGGCGGTGCGCTTGCGCAGGGAGCTGAACAATCAGCTGATGGAGGCGGAGGCGTGGCAGGCGCTGGGCGCGGCGCAGCAGGCGCGCGCCGACCACGCCGCGGCCGCGCGCTGCCACCGCGCGCAGCTGGAGCTGGCGCACCGCCTCGGCCTCACGCACCTGCAGGTGCGCGCACTAGCCGGAGTATCCCCTATACTGTTTTAGTATAACGATTGTGGTGATCATCAGAAACACAGTGGCATACAGCGTTTTGACAGTATACTACTAAACTGAAATATATTTCTCACGAGCCGAAATTTAAACATCAAAAAAGTAATCGGATTGGCTAATAACGAAGTAATGTAGGTATTGAAATACAATATAATATACAAAAGTTGAATTTCGCACCACGTAATAGAAAACTGCATAATATAACAGAAACAAAAATATAGGACAAATATTGCTATCGGGAGCTTATTTAACACAAGAAAACCGGTAGTACAGCAATAAAGCATATTATGCTAATATGATGGTCGTCACCAGGCCAGAGCCTGCGGCGGGCTGGGGGCGGCGCACGCGGCCATGGGCGCACACGCCGAGGCGGCGCGCTGGCACGAGTCCAGGCTCAGGCACGCCACGGCTTCCGGTAAAAAAAAATATTTGTCGCTATCCTGTAATCCTAGCTATCTACGAAGACATGTTTCATTCCAACAATTGTCCAAACGCGAAAGACTCTTCCGCTTCACTTTTCATAGCGTAATTCTTACCACACATTTGCCAATTCAGAAATAAGTACCCTCCAAGGTATTTCCAATGTGTCATACCATGAAGATGAGCAAGAATGTTTTAATGTCTTTAAATAGACAATTCTAATAGAATATGGTTATAGTTTTTCGTATTTTAAGGACTACTAACAACTAACCTCCCTAGGTTAGTATGTCTGTATTACTGACGGACAGTACGTCCCCAGTGTGGTGTGTCCGCAGGCGACACGCGCGGGCGCGCGCACGCGCTGGCCGACCTCGGGCGCGCGCACCTCGCCATGCGCGCGTGCGGCAGCGCCGTGTCCTACCTGCGCCAGGCGCTGGCGGCCACCGAGGGGCTGGCTGATGCCGACGAGGAGGTACTCATGTCTCGATCACGCAATCGATAACATTACTGTTATTATATCGTCACGTCGGGTACTCAAGAGAGGACGGCATTATTCCCATTAATATTGGGGTTAATGTATCAATATTAGTATATTGAAGTACATTATAAGCATTTTCGTAGCAATTAATACATCCATAGTCTGTTCGGTTTAAGAAATATAACAAATTTGTGTATTTTAGGCGAGAGTGCGACACAGGCTCGGGTTTGCGCTGTGGGCGTCCGGGGAGCTCGAGGAGGCGAAGGAACAACTGCAAGCCGCGCTCACTCTGCTGGGGGCGGGCAGCGACAAGCACAGGGACAGGAAGATGTCGTCCTTGTATACTTCCACGCAGCACGCGTTGCAAAGAGTCCTTGTCGGTGCGTACATTTTATACTTAACTAATCTAGTCTTCAATGTGAACTCTCTAAATCGATTTGTTATTTTTATCTCTCCTTGTACTAAAACGCCAAGAAATTTTCGAGAATCCTTATAATCTAACTTTCTTTTCAAAAATAATAGTATTGGCCTTGCGATATTTGCAATTGCTGGGGCATTCCTATGGCCAGCAATAGACTGAGATAGGCTGATGTGAAGATTAATCTTTGCACAGAGCTGGGTCGTCACCCTGAAGCCCTGGTGGTGGCTGAGAGAGGCCGCTGCCGCCTGCTGGACGGAGTGACAGACAAGCAGACTGGACCTCTCAGCCAAGCCAACTTAGAACTACACACAGCGCAGAGGTAACATTCTGAATCCATTATAGTCTTAAACACTAAGTTAGATGCAGGCAGGATATCAACGGTTTAATATGGTAAATTATAAAACCTATAAATTAATTACAACTATTATGACCTTACATTAATTCTACCTGCATTATTTTGTACAAGTACCTTATCCGTAAGGCGAATGTTATAAGTCATTAACAACAATCTGTCGTTACAGGAGCCTGACAGAGGATACAGTGAAGGAGCGGCCCGAGCAGTGGACTCCCTCGGTAGTGGACCAGATATTAGAAGTGATCAACAAGCAGAAGGCCCCCGTGCTGTACTACAGCCTGGCCGCCGGGAGACTGTACGCCTGGTTGCTGCAGCCTCATAAAGGTAAAGCAACATACAGCTGGTATTAAGACATTTTGTTTCAACGACCATACAAATTGATTTAATATCCTGGAACGTTTCCGCACAGCCGTCTGATATAAAAGTAGACAGTGCCTCTGTCTACATTAATAACCAGATAGTTGACTAGCTATCGATCAGTGCAAGTGAACTTGCAAGAAACCCAGGGTTGCGTTTAGACAAATACAAACAATTCTAACTATTTTCACGAAAGTACATGGTAATCATAGAATCACATGACCCACTAAAATTTAATGTTCAGAAAAGTAAGACCGGTGTAACTGTTGCATATAAATTGTGAAATAAAATAGTGCCTTTCTCAGTACCAATCGATTAATCTTAAATGACCTGATCTAATCCTGGTAGTTCCTATGCATTTCAGTACGTTTTTATACAAGTAGCGTTCATGTCTAAATGGAGAAGATACAAAATAAATTGAACTTATTGTATTCCATTGGGAGTAGTTAATCCAGTAGTAATCCAATATTCATAGAAAAATGTAAAAAATATTTATTATTCATTAACGATTTATCCATTTAACGAGACAGAAAGCTCATTTAAAAAAAAAATTGTGACCGATTTTAAAAAGTATCACATCTTGCAATTTACGGCTCGAATGGCTTCGTCTCACATTTAGACTGTTTTAATACGACATGAAAATTAATATTAAAACAAAAATATCAATAACAATCTGTGGTCCTCACAGCAGTCGCCTACGAGTACCTCGTAAACATTTATATTCACACTAGACGTCGTTCGTTACCAACAAACACAAATTTCCTAATTTTCGTTACATACTTATCATAATCTTAATACTAATATACGAAGGGCAATAATTACAACTATAGTAAAAGTGTAATAATAATATCTTAAAAAAAAAGCATTTATAATCATAACCTGATTTTCTTTCAATATTAAAAGGTTGATATCGGCGGATACGTTGTATTGGGTCTGCTAAAACTATTATAAGTATGTACCTGACGTATATGATCGTGATCGAATCGATCAAATGAACAAATGTAATCGAACCCACGACCTGGCATAACAGTTAGGCCCACCAACCACAAGACAGGCCAGTCCCATCATCATAGGCATATACACTGTATGTGGTGTTAAAATAATGATTTATTGCTATAGGTATATTGAGGTTCCATCAAATCTCACTGATAGACCAAGCAGAGGACAGCGACAACAGCTTGCCGGATATCAGCGTGGAAGATCTTCAACCAAGCAGCAGTAAGTCCAAATGCAAACATAAATGCTTAATGGTGTTTAAACCTTCAATTTTGATTTTTTTCAACAATCATACTAAAATACAACTGTCCAGGTCCTGGGAAGTTGGAGCGATGTATCAGCGAATGGTCTGCCTGGATCAAGACAGCTCAGGGTCGATGTGATGCTGACGAGCAATGGGAACCCGATGAAAGACCCAGCACAGGTCTTACTAGAATGGTAATATAATGAATAACCTCGAGTATTGGGTGGAATATTAGTTTATGGGATAGCCAGAGGGCACCGCAACCGAAAATCTCCATCCTTACAGACCGCCCATGCTGCTTCTACATATAAGACTTCTACGATACTCACTCTCTTCATACGAAAACGCCAGTTACGGAGGCTTATGATTTCCCGATCAACCAGTATCTTTATATTATACATTCCATTAAGAATCTGCTAAATACAAGTCCTACGGTTAGGTTACTACCTAACCTTAACCCTGACACCTTGGGATTTTCTCTTTTTCTGTCTTCTTTTTTATCTATAAACACTTGTTACGAAAACTTTAAAATGTTCATATGTATGGTATTGTTGCAGGTCACACGCAATCATCTACTAAATTCGTCCAACTACTCCCTGAGTTCGTTGTTCAGTGTTGGCTCAGTGGGTGGCTCTGTGGCAGGGTCAGTGGCAAGCCTGCAGGGCTCGACTAGGTGAAGCATATTTCCTTATATTATTACTGTTGGCGATATTACGATCAGTAGTTATCCCCAATCCGCACGCTAGCGTGGGAATTTTGGGTAAAAATTCCATTTATTAGGGGATACCAATGGAGGCCAGTACTAAAAGAGGTCCAAAACAGGCTGATGATAATGATGTTCATAGAATCCCAATAAACCTCTCGCTCTCTAATTAAATAATTCCAGAAATCTTCATCCATTCCTACATAACCTTCTAAATATTAAAACTATTTTTTTTATTATTATTCGGAATGTTTACCCATGACACAGGTCGAGTGTCCACGGCCCTCGCAAGAAGCAACCATCATGGCAAGGCCCACCGTGCCTCAACTCGCTGTATCAAATGCTGCTGGCGCCCTTCGAAGACTTGCTGCCGGCTTCCTGTAACAACACTCACGGTACGCCGTCATTAAATCTAAAGTTATAAGTTAATGTTTTTGTCCTGTTATGTTTTATTTCCAAGAACCGCCTAGCCTTGGAAGAATTTATAATAATTCTACAGTTAAATAATTTTATTGAAATCGTTGCACGACTAAAAATTTCTTTCGGAAATTGCGGTAGTATATTTAAAGGCGAACAATACATCCGAAGTTGAAGGTCCCGAGCCCACAGGCGACATGAGCGAGTGTGCGTGCGCAGCGAGCGCGGGGCGGCGCGGCTGCGGCGGGCGGCGCGAGCTCGTGCTGGTGGTGGAGGGCGCGCTGTTTGCGTGCCCGTGGGGCGCGCTGCGCGCCGCGCCCGACGCCGAGCCGCTGTGCGAGCGGTACGCGCTGCTGGCGGCGCCGGCGCTGCGCCCGCTGCGCCACCAGCGCCACGCGCGCGCGCGCCCGCACCACGACCACGGTGCGGCCCTGGCGCATGCTTAGCCTTAAACTATTGAACACTACACTATTCAGTCTCCTCTCACTACGAAAAACGTTAAAGACATCGTCTGCCACGCCGGTCAACTTCGGATAATGAGACTTCCCACGCCTTACAAAACTTAATAAATAATTAAGTACCTACAGTCTATCCTTCACTAAAATATTGTTGCTTCAAATTCAACTTTATATCCATATCCGACTTTTAAATAAAAGTCATCAATAAAAAGATTAGCAATAACTAATTCATCGAGTTGACAGAATTATTTATACCTGGATGGGTAATAATTTTGACTATGTTATGTTCCCTGAGCAGCTTCAGCAGGAGCGACAGGAGCCGCGCCCAACAGCGGCGAGGCGGGCATGCGGTGCGTGGTGGTGGGCGGGGCGCGCGTGGGCGGCGCGCGCTGGGCGGCGGCGCACGCGCAGCTCAAGGAGGCCGAGCTCGTGGCCGACATGCTGCGCGTCACGCCGCTCACCGACTACCAGGTCCCCGCGCGCTCCCTATATCGACTCATTTGTATGGTTAGACAGAGAGAGAAAAGAAATTGTCTTACCAATAACTTCATCGTCATCAACCCTTTTTGTCAGTTCCCAGTTGGACTCGGGCGTCAATATCAACTCAATCACTTATCCGATTCATATTTCAAACTATTTCAGATTTATTGCGACTCCTAGCTTAATACACCAAAGTTTATTCACGACCTATTTACCATTAGTCAATTTATTTACATTATTTATATTAATGACTTGTAGGCGTCCAAGGAAGCAGTGCTGACGCAGCTCCCGCAGGCCGAGTGTATCCACTTCGCAACTCATATTTGCTGGAAAACACCAGGCATCGTTCTCAGCCCCGGGGAGGTGGTACGTATGATTTCAGACACATCATCATCACCACCACTCTCATCAGCCTGTTTCAGTCCACTTCTAGACATCGGACTCTTCTAATGAGGGCTACCTGTCTTGTCATTTTTCATCTTACTAGTGGTCGCCCAGTGGTCGAAATGCGACCATAATAAATTTAAATTGTAAGTGACTTAATATACATTATTAAAATATAATATTCAAACATTATTAAGGTTCT
>DWDU01004581.1:0-10642 GCA_018245575.1 Jemadia suekentonmiller | reverse complement strand
AAGGGGTAGGAAAATAAGTGTAATACACTCCCATGTTTTTTTTGGTAACGTTTACGTCCCCATATGGAATATATTGTGAATCTATTGCCATTAACTGGGCACATATCCACATTCCGAGCTATACTAAGAATTTAAAGTTAGAAAAACACAATCTAGTATTCGACTCGAAGATGAGCAGTCGCGCTTGCAACCAACACGAACAACGAGACTGTCAATTTTACAAGTCAAAATAATTTCACGACATATAACAATGTTAACTAATAATATTAGTCGGTCAATTTATCGAATTATCAAATAATAATAAGAGACAAACGTCGCAGAGTGGGTATAAGTTCCATTATGATTGCAGCCAGCCACATAACAAAAAAAAATATATTTTAAACTGTATTAAATGTAGCTGTGTACATATTAAATACAGCATGAAGATATATATAAAAGAAACGCGGTTTCATTTTATGTGTACAACGTACATATATCCATCTAAGGAACGTAGACACTGTTTAAACACAATACGTCCGCGCCGGTTGTCTGCGATACTCCAAAAGTAAATAGTAGGGGAGCAGAGCACTTGACAAAAATGCAGTGCGGTTCTGAAGATTTTAATCTCATTTTTACGTTGAAAAATACATACCTTCAGGCACGTTTTAACATAATAATAGATTTTAAAGGCCCTTTTGCTTTGTTATTGAAATACCATTATTATGGATACGAGTATCTTCTGTAGGCAAAATCTAGATGTCTGAAATTTATTTATCGGTAAGCCGATTTAGATAGTTAGCCCCCTGGGATTCTTATCTTTCTGGGAATCAATAGACACGTAAGGGTTTTTCTTTTCCAAAAGTAAACGCGATCAATTTGACTGGAATTGCTGAGCAGATCATAAAATTGTGGTTATTGTTTTTCATTAAAGGTAGCAAAGAGCGGCAGCAATAATGGAAACTATTATAAAGCTATAATTAAAACATAAGGCTCAGCAGTATTATGACTGCAAGAGTACATATAAATATTAGTACAAGTAAAGGTGCGTGCAGTTAGTATTATTTGATCTTTAACCTATTCGGTCCTAGGTTCAAACATGTTGCTACATCTGAGAACTTAGATGGTCGATTTAGTGTTCATGGAAACCACAAACTGAATTACACCCTTCATTTTGCTAACATTTCCTTAATAAAGAAATAAACGAGAAGAAATCACGTTCAATAAGAATATGTTCTTTCACCAACTTGTCAATATGTAACATTCTTAAACAATAGTTTTCTGTTCCCCAGTATACCCAGGTTGCACGGTTACCCTACAAAAGTAATGGTTGTATTGTGTTTTTTGTAATGATTTAAAGGACTCTTAATATACTTTCGCTACCAGACGTTGCTCAAACACAATCCATCCGCGGCACTCCAAATGTAAACAAGAACGGAGCGGGCGTCACTACAAAAATGAAGTGAGTTTAAGATGGTTTAATATCCATGGAGATAATTTACAGACAGAGTAGGCGTTCTGTAAGCCCCTTCGTACACAAGGCAACACATGTCGCCGATACACGACGACTTTTGTCTCCAAGCGACATCCGCCACACAAATCCGTTGAGGTTCGTACAGACGTCGCGTCGGCGACATTTGTCGCGCGACTAGATTTGTATGGCGAATGTGGCTTGAAGACAAATGTCGCCGAGCATCGGAGACATGTGGTTTTGTGTACAAAGGGGCTAAATGAAAATGTCGCGTTGATAGCAAGAAAAAGAACATGCATTTGGTACACATGGTATATGTGATGCATGAAGTTACTGCCGGATACAACAATTTACATACAGAAACCAAATTCATTCTATTTCTCTCTCTATAGAACAGTTGACTTTTTGCTTGGCTTCCTACTCTGTATATGTATCTAATATCTCTATGTTTATACCACCGCATCGCTTTGAAGTGTGTTTTAATGTTTAGTCATCAAATTAAATACCACAATGTAAAGGAAGAAATGCTTAATAATATCATGTTATGTTACGTTTATCTTTTTAATTGTTACTTGACTGTGTAAATACATATTTGGCACATGGTGCTCTTAGCATACTAAGGAGCGGACTTGATGTTACAATATCATTATTATTATTTCTTACGACTTAAGCAGACGGCATATTCGTTATTTGTTGCCAATCTTTACTTTTCTCACATAATCTAGTTCCATATTATTGCCTTGGTAGAGAATATTCCTACAGGATACTCGTACCATATATAAATTATATTATTTTCTAACAAAATGTCTGGTTTCGCATTTTAGTATAATTTTTATTGTTGAACAATGTATATCGTCCGAAACTATTTGTTAGTACGAATTTTATTCTCGACCGAATACAATAACGGAAACCACAAAAACGTTTAAATTCCCCTGAAATTGCACAACCATTTTCTCTGAAAGAATACAGCTAAGAACAACTTAAGAGCCAGGATTTTAAGCCTTCACTTGAACGCCTTAAATATGTTAATAGCTAATTTAATGTTTCCTTAACACTTTTTGCTAAATATAAATTACACATACAATTATATGTACATACCAGCCACATAAGTAGACATTATATTCTATATATATAAAAGAAATACGTGTTAGTTACACTACTTATAAATCAAGAATGGCTGAACCGATTTGGCTGAAAATTGAACTAGGAGACTGACGTAGGGATACTATTTAATAAAGAGGGAGAGAGGAGAGAGAAGAGGAGAGAATAAGTAGTTTTCAGTAGATGGGAAGGTAAACACATGTCTATTCCATGCATCTACTTACTTTTTAGAAAAAAAGGAAAAGAAAAAACTTGAAAAGACGGCACGAAGTTCGCCGGGTCAGCTAGTACATATACGTAAGTATAATACGAGTAGGTGGTGTACTTCCGGTATGGCAAACCCTTCCAAATCATATACTCATGACACATACATTATACATAGTATTCGAAGTTACAGTGTTCGAATTAGTAATACTAGGAACTAATTTCGCAAGCCGGGCAACAGTTACTCCCGCGTCTATCGCCATAACTCTTCATTACTGTGACAGTTTAAGCTGTGGTCTGAAAGAACATCACAGAAAGCGGGGACGAGGTTAAACTACTCGCGCTCCTCTCTAACTTATTCTGCGAGCGGTGGAATTAATTCATTCTGCAACTTCGAACAGAAGTCTCTTTTACCTCTCGCTTTTCTACACAGATTTGAGCTTTTTAAATTCATTATACTTGCTTACTTAAACATATGTATATACCTATGTTAGTAGATATACAATAATTTTGAACTATTTAAATACGTATTATAATATTTTTCCTAGCAGTAGTAGTCATCCGTCTGGGGACGAAGTAAAAATACATTCCCGGACCTCGTGCCGGGATACAAGGTGTCATAAGAGGCGACTAAATTCGGCACTGGCAGATCGCGGTATACAGCGGTCTGCCTAGGTACGGATAAATACCCTGGCCGCCAGTAGGATACAGCGTAAGCGGGGCGAGAAGCTGTACCCTGCGATCACCAACCCGCACGCCGAGTGTGGGATTATATTTATTTATTTATTCTGTTTATTTGTCCACAAGTAGAAAATTACATATGTGAACACGATATCTACTCATTAAATTCCAGATATACATAAGGCGGTCTTTCAGAACGATCACTTCCAGGCAACCTTCCGGTAGAAGAAATATAAACCTTTGAAATGACGGCTAATAAACAGTCTAACTATGATACCAAATACAATTCGGCATTGCACGGAAAGAAAAATTATCTGCCACAGCCATATAAATAATGATTTTTATTTTAACTTAACAAATCGCTTGTAATCTACTACACCACCACGATTATAAGCGCTTCATATGTATTTTATTAAATTATAAGATTCTTTGGGGAAACTGAAATATGTGGAAACACATGTAGAACGTGTATATTACTTAATTAAAATTAAGGATTCAACCTCAACATCGATATTTATCTAGTGGTTTCGTATGTCACTAGACTTTTTGTACTTATCGTCTTACATCTTGTAGACTAATCGAGATTAGCTCGGTGACTGAGAGGATTACCTGAAAAGCACTACCAATAGGACTTAGGACCTAAACTAGTCCTACTACCCTGAAACAGTACAACTAAATTTGTCCACTAAGTTAGCGTCAACGCACAAAATACGAACACCTTTACATAATACTTTCAAATCATACCCTGATATTCAGATTAAAATTAATAGTTCATCCTGGTGTGGGCATAGCATAATTGTACAAACGTAAACACAACACGAAAATACGCAGCCGTTAGTAAAAAAAATAAAAGCGTACTTTCGGGTGTTTTAATCTCACTCTTTTTTTTTCACTCGCACGTTTGCACGCAGTGAAGTTTTCCGTTGCATTTGATGTAACAATGGCATGACGTAGTTGCGTTTCAAATGATAATAATAACATTGGAGCAGTTGGCAAGCGTTGAAGCTGGTGCTTTTTTTTCGTACAATGACTCTGTACAAGTTGCAAGCGAAAGGCTAGAAACGAAAAAACACCCTTAAACGTGTATACTTTCAAACAACAGGAATTGCTTTATAGAAGTGAAAAAAACTTGAATTATTGTACGGTGACGTTTCACGTCATAAAATTTTAAAATACAGTAGTAAGCAAATAATAACTAACTTACATCTACTTTTCAAAGTTTCTACAAAATTAATACAGTGCTATAAAAAAAAAACTGAAAAACGTTATTCTTTTGCATAGTGATTTAGAATTATACTTATGTATTTTTTATAACGCTTACTCCTGTGACTTAAGTCCCTCTCGACATCGCTAACAACGAGCGGGTAGCAATAAAATATTACAGCTGCAAAAACGCTCGCTCATACGCGCGGCCGTTCCGCGATAATTGTTATGGGACGTATGATATTCGTACTTTTTGCAATTCCACCTTCGGTCTGTATGATGTTTGTCTTTTTGGAACTTTACCTTAACTCACTTGTACTATAAACGGAGACTGAACACCTACATAGAGTGATTTTAGCCTTTTGATACATCTGATAATGACGTTGATGGTAACTTATTCAACGAAGTCCCAGTCGCGGTATTTCCATATTGCTACAACTTAAGCGCTTTTATTGAGAGGAGCTAAAATTTTCCACAGTATGATTTTACATAAATTCTGAACTTATCATAATGCTCACCACTTGGGTGTCCTTTTGGTTTACTAATAACGTAATATAGGTGACGGCGATAACGGTGATAACTAACATGCAGATTACTAGTTAGCAGTAGAACAAGTTCCTTAAACTGTATGATATCCAAACTTCCCAGAACATTTACTGCTCTTGTTTGTAATGAAGCGTTTTGACGGTAGACAGCGTTTAGCTGCGATGTTGTCTCTCTAAATGTGTTTGCTCATTTTTTTTTGCATAAGTGCCATTTCCCCGGCCCGCAGCTACTGATAAAAAGCACAAAGGCGCTAAAAGGAGGTAGTTATTTTGGGGTAATAACGTTAGAAAATACATGTATTTTTCCTTGTCAAAAATTAGAACGGCATGGAAAAAGATTCGACATCGTACTCAACGGTCTTTATAACCTTAAGCCAACACGACCATTTACGCGAATTGACACATAACTAAATACGTATCACAACTATTTATCGCATTTATACCAGAACAGATCCAAATTCCTATGCGGTGTCATAACAGAGCCATGTTTTACCATCATATTATGGGTAATTTGAGTTAGTGTTTGTCTTGTATCGTCGAGTATGTTGTACTGTCGCATGGTTTCAGTTAGCGAGTGGTCGAAATTTCCCAGTCATACTATGTGTCGTATGTATAGACCTATGGCGCTGGGCACGTCCGAATGGGCATTGTTGTCAAAATCCATATCCACGGCATTCAGACACCGCTATATGCAATATACAACGTCTATTGACGTAACTTTTCCATAAAAAATAAGTTTCTCCGAGTGTTCTTTTTATTTCCTTCTTTTCTTGACAGCAAAGCTGTGTTACTCGAAACCACATACGTAATTACGTCAGACAGTACGAAAACAACATAATTAAGCCATAAGCAATTGACACATAAAGAAACAGTACGAACACTACAGATTTGAACTACAAAAGAAAATATTTATATAGGTATATTAAATGTAAATAATAAATGTTCATTTAATGTTCTATTCTTACATAATAAAAATGATCATCAATTCGATCAGTCGAACTATAATTTCAATGAATTTCAATAATAATATTTCAATTTAAGTAACGTCCGCTATTGATACAACAAATACAACGGTCACCTACTAGGCTTAAGGACGTACTAAACATTTTATAGCCTCCTCACATAAATAAATGATGTTCAAACGATAAAGTTTTTATGAAGTTACATCGTATAAAAGTTTTGGAGATACTCTTTTGCCGTCGTTTAATTTTTTCATTTTAAATTTTTTTTGACAAAATGGTCAGTATTATTATTTAGCTAAAAGTAACCGAAACCGCTTAGGTAGCTAATAAATTTTATCAATATCATAATATGAACCTTTTCTTCAATAGCTTAGGTTTAAAGGTTTAAAAAGTTCACAATTTCTGGTTAAAATTTCAGGCTAAATGTTAATTCGTCGAACGTAAAATTCATTATAGGTTACCCTTAGCTCTGTAAATAATATTCGTCCTTTCAATCTTTGTCATTTATTTATGCTATAAGTATATACAATTAAAAACATTACTTGACAAGTACAATAATACGAGTATTTATTCCTTCACTTTAGTGATATTTTAATATCAATTGCAAGTTAATATTTTAATATTAATTGCAAATTATAATTGCTAAAGCTCATAAGCTGGCTGTTACGAGGCGACGCTCTAATGCAACTATTTCTCAGCATTACCGGACTAATTGCTTACTTAGTAGACGGAGAATACTGTAATTAGATTCAAGCGTAATATTATTTAATATGGTAATAATATATTTAATAGAAGATGCATTCACTGTATACTAAAAATAATTAAATTTCGATAAAAAAGGAGAATGATACGTTAGGATGATAAAACTTTACGTAAAAATAACTACAATATCACAAGTAAATCCCACTAAGGTGCCTAAATACAGCTAACTATTATATGCAGTCATTAGTGCTTTTATTACAATAGTTAATTTTTAGTAGATAAGATATAGACACAGAAATAGAAATATTCCCCTGATAGACGCCAACGAAGTAAAATAATAGGCAGAGCGACTTTTAAGTGTGTCTATTTGAATGGATATATAGTGGTACTTCCGGTTAAACGTTTAATTAATTTAGTCACAGCTAATCCAACTGTACTGAACTGTATGACATTTTCGAATCAGGTACACGTTTGCCTTTAAGTTCCTTTCTGCATATTTTCATTATACTGAGCTCGTATACTACCCAGCAAAATAACGTTTCTAGTTCAAAGCGATCTACATTTTTTAAATATAACGCATATTTGTTAGTTCTGATGTAACTACCCTCGCAAAACAGAGGTTACAAACGGGGGTCAAATTTGTAATATTAGTCACATTTGTAGCAATAAAAATGGTGATTGGGTTATTCGAAGCAGTCGACATTGAAACGGAAGCGGAAGATCCGTCGCAGATTTTGTATCAGTATATTCTTAATATAATACTATGGATATATTGAAAGACGTCACATAATACGGGAATGTGATGAAATTTGAAATGTTTTTAGTGACGAAAATATGAAATTT
This sequence comes from Jemadia suekentonmiller, assembly GCA_018245575.1. Taxonomy (NCBI): domain Eukaryota; kingdom Metazoa; phylum Arthropoda; class Insecta; order Lepidoptera; family Hesperiidae; genus Jemadia; species Jemadia suekentonmiller. Next base: position 2,954 of record DWDU01004581.1, on the reverse strand, counting down.
GATTGAATAGATTAAATTACTCCATATCGCTTATCCGACAGGTAATTTTTAGTCGACTATAATAAACGTACATAAACACAACAATGTTTCCGAGGGATGAATGGGAACGCTTAAAAGCTGCATCATTACCTTACGCACGAGAAGAGAGTCAGTGCCGCTGTAACACTGGACTCGTGCGGGCGCCGGACTTAAGCGGTTGAATGACAAGGGAATTACTATCGTGCATCTAGATAATGATAGAATATGCTGGAATTTATGCGGATCCTAATAAATAATAAATATCTTGGGACATCTCCACACACGGCCATCTAATGCCAAACTAAGCGTCAAGAGAGCTTGTGCTATGTTAACCACACGGCTGATAAACTACGTATATACATATAAATATATACTTAAATAGATATTTTTAATACACCCAGACACAGAACAAACACTTGCGCTCATCACACAAATATTTATTCTGGGTGGGAATCGAACCCACGACCCCCGGCGCAACAGTCAGGTTCACTAACCATTGCACCAACAGGCCAGTCAAAAATATTAATATGATATCTTTATAAATACTAAAAACTTGTATTCATTCAATTATGAAGCGTACCTATATAAAAACTGAATCGTACAAATTCGTTATTAAATGATGTAATTTTATAGATCTACCTTTCAAGGATATATGACTATAGAAAATATACATCTTTGAACTTATTTTATAAATGTGAATGTATTTCCTACTGCGTATTATTATTTAAGAATGCAGGAAAAGTCGAATAGTAGACCCTTGAAGGCATCCGTAAGTACGAAATTTATCGCAATTCAAAATTCAACGAGGTCAACAAACTCACTGTTCATACTTACAGTCGTCAGACCGCAGACATTTTTCTTTTTGAATTGTCAGAGCCCAAAAAAATGTTCGAAATCACGTTAATTAACATTCACCCACACTTCAGATCATGCAGGATCGCGGTCAATCAACAAATCATATAATAATAAAAGATACATACAACTCCGCCCATATTACACCTCTATATAACAGAAATGCTCGTCTGGTATGCATAAAATATGTCCGCGAAATTTTTTTTCATTGCTTAATTATAAATTTAAATTTAAATTTAAATTTAGAATTAAACAAAAATGTGCAATTGTGCTTCTTATTTGAAACATGAATGTTATATACTGGTTCAAAATGAAATCCGCGTCATAAAAATTAATGGCCGCTGCGCCATTTCATGGATAATAATGGGGTACGTGTATATTATTATGTATGTAATATACAGTTTGGGAAGATTCCGTCTGTACTGTACTTTGGCCGGTACAATGGCTGCCTGAGCTTATTCGATCACAAACCGGAAATTTTATGAGTTAGACCCGCGCAGCACGTTCCAGTCGGATTTTTTGTCTTGTTTACACAATTTATTGTTCGTGTGTCTTTAGCATCTAGGATTAAATAATTAAAACGTAACGTTGCGTCCGTAATGCCCGATGAGGTAGACAGAGGACTGCAGGTAGAGTCCACATTTCGCTTGTTACGTTTACGGCCTAAGAGGTGGGCCTAATGCCGTATATGAGCACAAATCCAGACTACGAGACAATACTAGAAATTTTATCTACAGTTTTTACATTTTAATTGTAGTTAGAAAAATCCAATAATCCCTAACCCAGGAATTGAACCTAGCAGCTCTCGGTCCGTTCGAAACTACTGGACCAACGAGACTGTTCGATTTAATAATTGTCCTGTAGGTAAATATTAAATGCAATTATATTTCCCAAGATATTCTCTTCCATGGTCCGCCTTTCATAGTTAAGTAAATAAAAGAGTTAATAATCCCTTGGAGCAGCATTCCGCGCTCATTGTAATAAAATTTCCATAGTAACCTGTTAACCCAAAGGTATACTGATATAGTATGCATGTGGCAAACCGAACTCCATGTATTTTCATATTTTTATTTTTTTCGAAGAATTCCGAATTCCACGTCATGTCGTTTGTTGTTTTTAGTCTAATATATTAAGTTGCCAAATCAAGTAATAAATTCGAAATTAATTTATCTGATTATTTTCACACGCACGTAAAAATGTATCTTTTTGATTCTTCGCCGTCCTTTTTAATGTCAATTACTTATTTTAATGCCAACTTTTAATAGATACGGGCATAATCGATGAATATAATAATACGACCTAAAAAATTTATTGTTGAATGTCTCGTGAGTGTTACAATGACTAAGAATTAAGCCGGCTAGAGTCACTAGTGGGGCCATCCCGAAAAAACACGTGAATCTAGCCGGCTTAATTCTTAGTCATGATCTAAGAATATCAGAGCATATCGACAAATGCAAAATATCTGTTAGTCTGTGAACATAGTACTTATAAATATGAGTTGATATTAATACAGGAGTTAGATAATAAGATTTGACAGCAACGAACATGGCAAGAGGGCAATAAAACATTATAAAATAATAAATGATATTGATTTCTAGTTGTTAAAGCTAGAAATTATGTTTGTTATATAACTCGTAATACGATATGGCCATCATTTTAATTAATACTAAGATATTACAAAGAGCAGTTTCTACTTACCAGTTAAATTATTCAGCATCTTACTCCACAGGTCCTGGTTTAAAATCGTGCAAAAACAAAACCAAAAATTATTATTATAAAAGACGTACGTAAAATCACGCCTGTAATCCCCGAAGAGGTAGGCAGAGGACTGTACTACACTGCCACGTTTCACCAGTTACGTATTATAAACGACAATTACAAGTAGGATCATGGAAGGAAACAAAACTGCATATTATTATTATCTAATTATAAAATACACATTAATAACAATATTAATTTGTGTACGAAGCATTTAAATAATGACAACGCAGAGGGTTAACTTTCCAATGATTTAATATATGAGATTTAATATATCATATTGAATAGTATATCAGAAGAGACGTGGTGATACCAGTTTTTGATTA
>DWDU01004580.1:0-10643 GCA_018245575.1 Jemadia suekentonmiller | reverse complement strand
CAGTTACGTTTACGTCCACATATGTTTAATCGAGACTTCCTGGCTTGGAATCCCGGGTGAGGAACTATTGGGTTTTACTTTGTTAGATTTTCTCATTGCAATTTCTACTATTGACTGAGAATCTGGATATGGCCGGTGTATGGCAATAGAATCATCACCTATTCCATAGTGGGGCGTAAACGTAACTGGTGATACCTAGATATGTATGTAGTACACTCCTCTGCCTACCTCTTTGGGGATTACAGATGAGATGTAACGTCGAGTCATTGTGTGAATGCTACACTGTTAGGAATAATATTACATCACTATTGACCAATGAACTCTACCAAATGGCATCATCGAATTGAAGTAGATTTATTCATTATAGGATATAGACTTATGAATGTAGCGCTATAGAGTGACGATATGCTCAATGTGGCTGACAGTGGTTGGATGCGAAGAGCTGAATCAAGCTCAGTGGCGTGTTGAAGAGGTCTATGACCAGCAGTCGACGGAGGCAAGCTGAAAGTCATACATCATTATAGTTACCGTATACTATTATAGTTACAGGGACATTTCGGATGCCATACTTTGTCATAGTAAAGAGAAAGCGGAACACGTTAAGGTAAAAACACCGTGATTTTAACGAAACATGTTAAACTCTCGTTTTGCAACAGGCTCACCGCCTATTCCATGGGCCGACTGTATGTATAAGTATTTATAAAGTGATCGGTGGTAAGTGGGAATATAGTACTCCTCAGCCTACACCTTCGAGCGAATACAGGCGTGATGTTATGTAAACTGTAAGTGATTAAACTGCCGGCCTACATATATATTAAATTGTTATATGTTTATATTAATAATATAACAATGCGACAACTCGTAAACAATGTAAGAGGCTAAAACATTATAGAGTCCATAATGCTGACTCTACATCATCGTCCGATTAGAGAACTAGTTTTTAAACTGTCATTTGTGGAGTGAACGTATCCTTAATCGATTGGTAAATTAAAATATATTACCGCCAATGATTACAATTGATCACCTAGTCGTTGAAACTCAACAGTAATTCGTAAAATTTTTAATTTTGTAAGTAGGTCTATGTCTATTAATATGTGCACTGAACCGTGATTCGAGTCGCACTTACAATCTGTTACATCACACTCAAGCTATTGCATCACAGTCGTTACGGACAAGGTTGGAACGAATCATGTTTAAGTGCGATTTTGCCAATCATATACATAGTACTCGCAGTGCTAGCTAGCTAGCTAGCTGCTCTTGCTAGGCCCATTTACGGGCGAGGCTGGACTTTTTTTTTTCAGAATGTTTCGACTAATTTTGAACCTAACCGCGATCGTTTATTATATTATTGTGTACATTATATAATTATTATACTATTATGGTTATAAAATTTTAGTGATATTTAAAATACTGTTACAAATAATTAGATAATACGATCTATTTATTGCTATCAGATATTAACGCGATTAAAAAAAAATAACTGCTCACGCATCCGTTAAATTGTCCGAAGTTTAAAATTTAACATCATTAATTATTCCATCACTCGGAAACGGTCATCAACGTGCCGAAGCGATTTGGGAATGACGCTGACAATCTTTTCGGAATCGTTCGAAGAAAATCTATTCGTTCGCATTCGTATAATACATCGATGTACGATAACTGGGCGGTGATGTAGAACCTACTTTATATATTTATTACCAGGAAAACGTAATATTGAGTAGATGATTTTCCTGTACACTCCGGAGTACACTTAACCCTTGCATTTAAATGAATACCATAATTCGAACAATAGAGCGATGTATATACATACATATCTACATGACATCTCAATAATATCCTTAGCTATACATGAATATCCTTGGCTATGCATGCTAAGTGATGCAGATGTATACTTTATTGTAATAATAAAGTTTTAATTATATGATATCATCAAGCTACGTTCGTAAAAAGGTAGCCAGAGAGCATCCAGTACCAAATATTTCTAACATTATAAACCTGGGGCCTTATTCGCTATGACCAAAAGCTGCACGCTGGTGTGCTCCTCATTCATCACTCCGTTCATACACGCACATATATTCATAACATGTTCCCATTACCTTTTCACCCTGTCTCAAAGGTATCCGACACTGGTTCAAGCAGTCCCAGTTAACTGATATATCACTGCACCAGTTGACATAACTAGCAAGTACCATCCAAGCAACAGATCTTATTGTTATGTCATTGAGAATATTGAAACTTGTTACATTTGAACTGAAGTCACGGCGTCTTAGCGTGTTAGGTTCAAACCTCACTATCATTATAATAAGTACTATTTCGTTCTTTTTTAGATAAAGGGCTATAATGAAAACCATAATATCAGTATATACATATGTATAGATGATTATTTTTTATACATACATATTTATATACGGTTGGTGTTCTCTGCTTACCCCAGAATAGACCTGGCGGAGATGCTACAATATCAGTAATATATACAAATATATCATAGTAAAGAATCATATTTATTATTTGTGCCCAATTTCGAATCCAGTATGTAACGTCATCATTTAAATGTGTCTATTGGACGGTAATGCGCATAGAACTCTAGGATATATTAGGGTTTGACACAGACAAGATGTCGGCGGTACTATTGTCCCATCTTATCACTCAGTCACATCGTCTATTTACTTAGCACCTATTATCTTTACTGTATATGATCTATGAATTATGTACTACGCAGAAGGCTATAAGAGTATACATAAAAACCTGTTTCAAGACATGTAAGTAATATTTGTTTACAGTGAAACTCTAAAACTCACAAGTCAAGGACGTAACCTTTCTCAGTGTGAGAGCTCTATAACCGCTAGAGAAGTTGAGATGATAAATAATTCTCTGTATTCCAAATGATTCACGTTCGATCGGATTCTAATATAAATGGAGACATTATAAATAATAAAAAATACATAATAAAAAATACATAAGAATAACTGTCCTTATTACCTACACTTTGTATATGAATCATTTGTGCGTGGGTGTCATCTAGTAAAAACGGCTCAATTCATTTAGTTTCGAGTCTTAATTTCATAATGTGAGTTTATTTGTATGTAGGTTTCTAATGTGTATGGGTCGGAGAATAAATACATCCCCCGATCCCTTATCGAGACATCAGGGTAGCGTAAGAGGAGACTAAACCCGACGCTGCCAGATCGCAGTACGACACGGCCAGACTGGCCACGGCTACATGTCCTGGCCGCGTGAGGACAACAGCATGTATGGTGCAAGTGGTCATGCTTTGGGATCCCCAATCCAACATATTAATATGTATATGTATATGTGCCTTTTATACGCGTTTACATTGCTGTCGAACCATGGATCTCCAAGTAGGCTTTGGAGATGTTCGGGGAGGTCGTAAGGACCTCACGGGAAACGTGAGAGTGAGGAGTTGATATGCGAGAGAGAAACGCAGAGGCAGATGGAGCACGCGTGCCCTGTGGATGACACAGTTCGAAGTTAATGGGAATGATAATGGTAGCAGTGGATTAAATAACGTATGCCATCAAAGTATTAAATTCAGCTTTTTTAATATAATATCGATTAAATCTTAAATGTTTAATTCAATCAGCACATTCTAAAACCCGGTAATTGATGGTCTCAGTTTAAAATTAAAAATAATCATCAATTAGGTGTTTTTCCTAGAAATCCAAAATGGTCGCCAATCTCTTTCATTACTCACACAATAATACGTTCAATACAATACTAGGTACGTTCTGAATTAATTGAAATTGTTAACTTCCTTAATATGATCAAATATTGACTATTGACGATGTAATATTCAAAAATAAATTAGATAATATATTATACCTACATGTGTATTTTGAATCAATGTGTATAAATGCGGAGAGAAAAATTAAATTATCAGGTACAGTTACGACCTTACACGTCCGAGAAATTTGAGTTATCGTCAAATATACTACACAAGGTGAAATAATCAAACGTGTTTTAATGTAGAATACAGGTAACAGAATATTTTATAATAATATATATCGCATTCGAATCGGTTCCTAATATGAGAAATGAAATTGAAATGTTAGAATTATAATTACATTTTTAAAAAATTAACACATCCCAGAACAACGTGAATGTCGCGTTGGTACGTATAGTAAAAATCGATATAGAAAATAATAATTTCATTGAAAGCAATCGATTCGCGAGCCGCTCAATCAATGGCGCGCCGGATGCGCGGTATTGGCGCGAACGCGACGCCATATTGGACGGACATTGTGCGCTCGCGCATAATTTATGAATACTCATGCACTCAGTAATCGGATACATTAAAATTATAATATGGTCTTGGATGCCCGGAAATTTTGACTCATACGGCCCGATTGAGGCCTCTGTTTGCAAATTGTATTTTTTTTTCACTGTTCGTTATCAACAATATCGGCTTCTTCGTATTTTGAAACCTAACATTTCCGTCGGCGGCAGTGAGTTGCGTGATCTAGTGCCAAAGAATTGTTTCAATAAAAAAAACTACCTACTGAACATCAAAATAAATTATTATCGGTTTTAATCAATATTCCAATCGTTTATTAATCTGCGCAACAATGAAACGATTTTTATAGATCATATTTCGAAATTCTCGCTATTTCAGGGATAGCGTTCTAAGAATATTTCACTGAGCTACTTTTTAATGAAATATATAATTCTCTAGGAATCTGCCCGACATTGAAACTATTAAAATAACTCATATTTAAGATTACTAATGTTCCAATGAGCTTATGTTCTCACAACGTACTACTGACACTTAAAAAATTCTACCTACCCACTTTATATCTGATTTTCCAAGTACCACTATGATATGAGTTTTCGGTGGCGCCACAATCTTTACAGCGACAGGCATTACCAATCAATTAGATACAGTTTAAAATCGAAACGGAATACAACTAAGTGATTCTTACGAACGAGCGTGGATGGAGATATCTAGAAAATTCGATGTTGTAAGACAGGCGTTGTCCTTACCTCTGCGTATGGCTGCGGCTGGGGGCGCAGGTCTCGCCGCGGGGCGCGGTACTGCGTGATGCGGGGAATGACGAGCGGTGGTCGCCGCTCCCGGCTGTATACCTCACATTCTTCGGGGGTGATCCACTGCAACAAGACATATCAAATTGTTAATAGAGATCAACGTTTTTAATAACTAAAATTTCGATTGTCTTTGATAGAAAATAGACATCAACATTGATTATGTTATAATTGAAACTGGATATAAATTGGAAGGTAATTAATAAGGGATAAATGGTAAAACCCAGAAGCCCCGTTGACTGCTTCAGTTATTTTAAAGGGTCGAGTGTGTGGTGAACGAGTGTACTAGTCCGGACTAGACTCAAATTTTGACCCTGAACGTAAATACGCACCTGTCAACTCAAACAGACAATCTTCTACGTGAATGAGGGTCGATTCTTTATAATGCCGTGACGCTTCATCATCACTTCAAGGAAATACCAATTTCATGCAAATAATAAAAAGGTAATAAATTAGGCAGTAATAGCCTATTGGTTATAAATTCGACCTCTCACTCAGGGAGACCGGGTTCAAATCCTAAAATGTGCGTTTTAAGTTTAAATATCACTTGCTATTACGGTGAAGGAAAATATCGTGAGGAACCTGCACACCTTAGAGTTCTCAAAAAAAAAACTTCTCTAAGGCGTGTAAAGTCTGACAACCCGCACTTGGCCAGCGTGGCAGACTATAGCCTAAACTCTCTCATTCTGAGAGGAGATCCGTGTTCCAAAGTGGAACGAGAAAAGGGTGCAAAAAAAATCAGGCCGTTCACACACAACGCAAAATCGTATCAGTTTTTAAACCAACAAACAATATAAATATTATAAGGTAACATTCCTGAAGGATCATATCTTTTCAAAGTAACCAAATTCAGTATGTAGTAGGTACATGAGCAAACTGTCGAAACCGTTACAAGCAGTCCACCACCGGATGTCAAACAAAAGCATCATTCAGCTACAGCACGGACCGGAGGCAAGCAATCTGCGAGCTACGCCCGAAGCAGCGACGTACGTAATCACGACTGTAATCCCCGAATAGGTAGGCAGAGGAATGTAATACACTCAATGTTTTACCAGTTACGTTTACGACCCACTATGGAATAGGTGATGAGCCTATTGCCATACATCGGGCGTAATTACAAACGTACATGTAACTAGTGAAACGTGGGAATGTACTATACTCCTCTGCCTGCCGATTCTGGGATAACAGGCGTGATGTTACGTAGTCTGGGTACAAATAGCTAATTAAACTTAGATCTCCACAATTCGTTTTCGTTATACCAGTTATTTACAGGTTTTCTATCGCAATAGGCTCTCTTTTGACTACACACTCGCCTGATGGCAAGCGAGATTTAACGCTCGCCTAAACAGCAATTTTACACTCTACAAATATAACTATGTTCACAAAATTAAAATGTACAATATTTACGCCCCTTGCTAACTTCCGTTTAGTGACGTTGTCTGCTTACTAAGTCTCGGAGTTCCGCGTTCGATCCCCGGCCACTGACTGCCGGTTATGACTAACACCGAAAAATGTATTTAGTATATTACGCAAGCGACCGATAACTGAAACGCTGTTTTAATATTACATATATGTACATTTTTATTATAATAGTATTCTTGTGTACAAGTCTTCGACCGGCGTGATTGCAGATATTGGTGTATGTAAAAGCACGAACTCAAAGCTCCCTGCGTACCCCGTAAAGAATCTAACATGACTATTCTAAATCATAATTGAACGGTATCTGCGTCATCGTGGAGAATGACACCGCAGTTTTATAACAGTGGGTTGATATTATGCAGTTCGTTAATAGATTGAACAATAGAAATAATAATGGCGGGAAAATCCTCTTAACAGGTAAAAAATGTTTCATGACGTCACGTCAATTTCGTTATCAATAAAATTGTCATGTCAATTTCAGATATTAAATGTAACAAAACAAATAACATATATACCTATATAGTCTGTTTGATTTTATTGCCATTTAAATAAGAGGCCTTGTTTTCAAATTATTTTTAAAGTTAAGTGATTGTAAAGTGATGTTAGTTACGTTTACATATAACTATTCAACCCTTTAATCATTCCTGTTTTACATGAATTTCAGAAATGAGATTGGTAAACGCTCCAGTCTATCACGAGGGCTTTGTAGGTTGGCAGACTTGACACGTCTTAGAAAACAATAGAGACGACTGCTCCATGAATAAACGTGTAGGTATTACAACAAATAATTCATAGACGCTGTCATATTCGAGGTTTGTTTGACCTCAAAAGCAATCTAACTATCGACTTTATGCTTTTTATAAGTTCATACAACACTGAACGAATGAATGAGGACTAAGATATGACATTTTATATTAAAAAAACTTAACAATAGCAAACTTCCCTTGTCTTGGTCAAATAGGCCAGATACTGGCTGATGGGGGAGTCAGAAGTCTCCGAAACCGACGCGCATGTATGAAGAGTCATGAGTGTAGAAAAAGCGCGGCAGCTTTGTGAGGATAGATATTGCGCACTCGGCGCACTCTGCCTACCCCGTAAGGGATCTGGCGTGATAGTATAATAATGACATTACACCATCATCGTAGCCTCGATCACTGGTCATAGACTATAAGCCTCGCCTAATAAGCGCCATCGCGCGTTCCCCGACTTCCCACAACCAGCGTCTGTCTGCGGCCTCGCAGCTCGGCATCCAAGCTACTCGTAGTCAGACAGCGTATAATCCCTACTAATATTATAAATGTGAATGTAAGTTTGTTTATTAAGCTTTTACGTTTAACCGATCATCATGAAACTTTGTACACATATTCTTGGAGGTACTAGAAGTAATATAGAATAATGCTTTTTAAGAAAAAATAAAATTTATTTTTTACTAAAGATAAAAAAACTATCTGTCAAAAAATCGCAAGATCCAATAATGGCCAAATACTATCAATACGAGCGAAGCCGCGTGTAAAAGCTAGTGTTATTATAAAAGTAACTAAACAACAATGAGTCATTTATTGATGTAGGAGTAACAGAATGAGTAATACAGGTACAATAAATAGCACAAACAGATTTAAGGTCCCCTTGACCTCAAAATGAAAGAGTAAACATGACTAACGACTCTGGGCGCTTTAATGATTTGATACCAAAACGGACTGAGAGTTATGTTTTTTACCGGTTTTCCCGACCTGCCTTACCCGGATATGGAGTGATGCATCGGATTGATGGTCTGATTAAACAATAATGCTTCTATTATTATAGTCTATTATTATAGATGGAATGACATTTAATTTTTAAAATGGATATACCTATTGATATTAAAACGTGCATGTCAGGACTTGAAACGCGGTCTCGTGAATGGGACGTACTATAAATCTTAATCACAATGCCATCGCTCTATTATTATATTATATCTCTAGTTAAAAGGGTTTTGTGTGAGATTTTAAGATAAATACACCGGAACAAAACAAACCGCCTTTTGCGATACGAAACAAAATGACAATGCAGCAAGCAAAACCGTAAGAACATAGAAAGAATGGCATATCGAAATACAAATCAGATATACAATAAGAGTGTTGATAGATGTGGATGCCGAGGGAGACCACCTATTGGTCTCCCTCGACATCCACATCATATCTTTTTACATATCTTTTCCGAATGCGGAACTGCAAAACTGACGAATGGGAAGTCAGATATCTTCGAACCCGACGCGCGTGTTGTCCGAGATACGTAAAGATACAGATATTTAACTCGTTGATCTTCGCCTCTTCTCGCGGAACTTTATTTGGTGATAAAACGTAACATCACGCCTATAATCCCCGGAGAGGTAGGCAGAGGAATGTAGAACATTCCCACGTTTCACCAGTTACGTTTACGTCCCACTATGGAATAGGTGGTGAGCCTATTGCTATACACTGGGAACATATCCAGACTTCGAGCCACTAGTAGAAAATCTAAATTAGAAAATTTTAGTACTGCCGGACCCGGGAATCGAACCCAGGACCTCCCGATCGGCAACGAGGCAGTCAAGTATTTGGTGATATAAAAATAACAATTAACGAACCCTTGACGAGGCATTATGGGAATAGATGCGCCAATTTATCTCAATTGAAGACAATATAGAGTCGGTAGACGGGGCTGAGTCGATTCTTGCCTCTAATTATCAGGTTCAAGAGTTAAATTAACTTATTGACCCCCAACGCCGTTCTCCATTCATGCACCCGTCTCTTTCTAACGTGTACTAGATCCACGTGTGCGAACGGGACGGCACATACGGCACCGGATACGAGAATGAAATTATTAAAGAGATACCAGTTTGTTCTAGATGTTGTGTACCTACGCTTTTAGAGTCATTCATTTGTATGTATTATATTTGAGGTACTCAGTTGTATATTTAATTTTGTTACTTAAATTAACCTTCAAGAATATTAACGTTATGTTAAAATTAATGTTTGAGCAAAATGGATAAACAGAAATCGTAGGACTCTGAAAAATGTTATAAGACTTTTGGTTATACCTTCACACGAATAAATGTCTGGAGTTGTCCGATACGTATAAATATTTAAGGATGAGAAATAGATATAGGAAGATTGTGTGAAAACTATTAGAAATTTACGTAAGGAACTTCTTCTTGGAAGAAGAAATACCTCGGACATTACAAATGGTTGTGGGCGAACACCATTACCAATCACCATCAGGTGTATGCCGGCCCGACTACAAATTTATTAACTTAAACTTTACCACGCCTTTAATCCCCGAAGAGGTACGTAGAGGAGTGCAATACACGCTCACGTCTAACCAGTTGCGTTAACATCCCACTATGGGATAGGGTGTTTATTAACTTACATATGATTACAACTATTGGGTTACAAAGCTCTACCAGCAAACATTGAAAACGGTTAACTGTCGTAGTTGGAAAAACCTTTAAGAAAAACCAAACTGTTTATATCCACTACTCACTAGTATTTATAAGTACCTGCGTACATACAACGCATTAAAAGTAACCCAACGATTAACATAACACGTTAGCAGTCAATGGCATGCATCGAGCTCGCGGTGATTTCTTCGTGGCGTCATGCGTGCGCAGCTGGCGTACTGCGCATGGTCGCGATTTCGCGTCGTTACACATCGCACTCACCGCCAGCGTCAGAACTGACGATTAGACGCATACTGACATAAAAATCTACTTACACTGATACAATCAGTACCAGTTAAGGTAGCGACATAATAAATCGTCTGTAATCCCTGAAGAGGCAGGCATATGAGTGTAGTACACTCCCACGTTTCACCAGTTACGTTTATGTCCCATCATGAAATATGTGGCGATCCTATTGCGATACACCGGGCACAAATTCAGACTCCGAGTTACTACTGGAAATTTGATTAGAAATACTAGTTTAAAAAATTCTATAGTACCCGAGTTGGAATTTGAACCCAAGACGTCTCGATCCGCATTCGCCCTGACAACAACAAAAAGTCCGCCCTTTGTAACCAACGATAGGTAAACGTAACATCACGCCTGTTATCCCCGAAGAGGTAGGCAGAGGAGTGTAGTACACTCCTACTTGTCACAAATCCACACACCAGACTGACTGACAGACAGACAGACACAGAAATCCAGACAC
>DWDU01004579.1:0-10644 GCA_018245575.1 Jemadia suekentonmiller | reverse complement strand
GACGACTGCATCTCGGGGTACCACGTGGCGCTGCCGCTGACGGGGCACGGCGCGGGCTACGCGGCGCTGCAGGGCGTGGGCTCGGCGGCGTGGGAGCGCCTGCGCGGCTGCGCGGCGCCGCCCGGCCTCACGGTGCGCGCGCGCCAGCGCTCGCTCGACACCGAGCTGCTGTGCAACGAGGTGTGCGGCCGCCTCTGCAGCATCAACGGCAAGAAGTTCGTCTACTGCTTCGACTGGGGCTGCCACGTCATAGACGTGTGCCACTCCAGCGGCTGCCTGTCCGGGGTGAGCGTTACTGCCTCGCTAGTGCGTCGTCGTCGCGAGCTACTTAACTTCTGCGTGCTACATCTATTTCGCCTCCAAAACAACAGTGGAGATGATACTAGTCACGACGCACTTAAAACGTAATAAGTAGCGAATGAATGGAAGTAGAGCGCCCGATGTACACGTGTAATAGTTTGGTGTGTGCGGCAGCTGTGCGCGATGTGGCTGTGGGCGAGCGAGGCGGGCGAGGCGGGCGGCGCGGGCGGCGCGGGCGAGTGCGCGGAGTGCGCGGCGTGCGGCGACGGCGCCACGGGCTGTCTGCCGCACCGCCGCCAGTACGCCGCCGAGGTGGGCCCGCACGCGCGGATACTGACCTTGTGACCTTCGTTCAGTCCTTCATTACATTCGTTCGTTATGTCGGTTCTCATCGTTTGCTACTCAGCATCAGCAGGTATCTCTAAAACTATTGACTAACCCAAATCAATACACTTTTGTGCAAAAACATTACGCATTCCACAATAAATCCAATATTAAACTCCACTCTTTAAACATTATTAATTGTAAACTTAAACTATTTTTATTAATAATTTAATTGACTTAAACGTAAGTGGTGAAACTTGGGAGTATACTTCACTGTTCTGCCAACCTTTACGGGAACTACGTGCGTGATGTAATATTTGACTTAATTGTTATTTCTAATTAAATACCCTATTGGTGGTTAAAGTATAACGCCAATTAATAAAGTGACAGTATGCACAGTATTCAGTATAATAAGTACACTCTACTGACCGTAAGATGTAATATTGCTTTTTGTCTGTTTGCCACTAGTGCCTGTTTGTGTGGGACCTGGTGAGCGGCGTCTACCGCACCGAGCGAGCCTCGATGACAGAAGATTCCAGTCAGGAAGGCTCCAGGGGTAACTTGATTCATGATAACATCAAAGTTATTCAAGCATGTAGTCAATTGTTGGTTTGAGTAGAAATATGATCATATAGAAAGGACTAACATAATGCAGTGGTAGCTTTGAGATATGACCTGTTGCATATGTATAATTAATGACCATTTAAAAGCAAACCTTATCTCTTATTATATACAAAATTCAGGTAGGTTCCAGTGTGTTATTATATGTCAAGGAATCTATAATCCTTATTATCATTCAATACCAATGAATGGTCTCAGTAAGAAATAATGCTATCTGGAGGCCATAGTCTTATTCTGCTTGAGAATGATTCCTGTGGGTTGTTAGGGTCTGTGTGACTACTGCCTGATGCATTTTGTTAACAAGATGGAAGGTGGAACACCAAAGCTTGCTTGTGTAATTACATCCATATATAATGAAAATAGTTTGTGGAATTTTTTTTTGTAGTTACATTTAGATTATAATAGCTACATTTCATACATACACGTTTTTAGTACCCGGAGCAGACAGAGCGAGGGAACTTGCAAAGAAATTGGGACCCATCAATATGCCACCGGGGAATGAGAATAGACTGCTTACTACATTGACAGGTAAAATATATAAAACGTGTGGTCGTGTTTGTGTGTGAGTATGTATCATTTATGTGTATGTGTATATTATTATGTTTTATTGAAAAAAAAATTACCTTAACAAAATTACCTAATATGTTGTGGGACTATTTAAAACACTAAGATTTACCATATTTTAAACATTTTAAAGCTTACTTTTTGATACATATTTCAATACGTTATAACTGATCATAATTAGTCTGTTTGTGCACATATGTACTATAATCAACTAAATGACCATGATTATATTTATGGCAGGGCGATCGCTGAAAAGACTGACAGATGTGGACAACTGCATTGAGATAACGAAGAATCATTCGGACAGTTCAGAATCTGAGTCCTCGTCGGAGGAGGACAGCGACTACGACTGATTCCACATCCCGCTCACTCAATACGTGAGTGAGTGAGACACACATAGTGAGAGACATTTGATTATATGGTAATTTATATATCACGTGGGATCGCAGCCCTCTAGCTTCATCATACCCGTGAGTGAGATACACATAGGAGTTTATGTTGATGTGACATTAGAAGTTTGGTAATAATGTTGCTAGAAACTGTTTGTTCGCTGTTATGATACCAAATGGGCACTGATGTTTCATTGTTTAAGTAATTCTACTTATAACATATATGGGATGTACAGCCGGAGATAATGTAATACAAAATAATTGTATTCATCGATGATATTTGCCTCTGGAACTATATATTTAAGTGATAGAATGCACACATGACAATGTAATAATATATGTTTACTGTGAATGTTTGAAGCACATTGTCTTAGCACTCATGTATAGTCAATAGCCCTTTTTTTGGAAATATTATTAAATGTCAAAAGTTTATATTGAATAAAATTACATTAAGAATTTAAGTAAGACGGTAAGGAAAGGAAAAAAATGAAGGATTTATAGTTTCATAGAGACTATAGAATGTCTGTTCTATAAGCCAGTTTTTTAATTTTCCTTTAAAGCATATGAGGCTAATGTCATCAGTGATTATGCCAGACAGCCTATTTTATACCGTTGAGTCCATTATGTGGGCCGTCTAGGCAGATTTAGCGAGTGATCGTGCCAGTGCCGTCGCCGCCATTTTGTTTTTCTCTGACTGTGGAGGTCATGCGCCTCGTCCCTAGCCTACTGAAAGTTTTGCAATCACTGGTATTACGGAAGTGGCTTACAGTTATATATCTAATCTCTAACAGTGATGATGACTTATTACGTTAAATTATTATTTTTCTATATTCGCCATACTCTGATATATATGATCAGATACACTGTGCTTTGAACATTCATAGTGAAATATACACTTAGTAGGTATTATGCTTTGATAAAAAGAACAGACTGTTATGACTGAGGCAATCATCAAACATGCTTGCCCTCCTTTTTCTTCTTATCTGTGTGAAAGAGACAGAATCATTCCTGTCAAATCCTGTCTATTATTCTGTAATATGTGAACGGTAGGATTGTTAAGGGCTGGCACTATACTAGCGTGAATTTATTTTGTTCCTATTAATGTCATGTTTGATAACAGTTCTGACAATCCTTGCGAAAACAATGGACTTGACCTGTGCTCTTAATGGATACATATGTTATGTTTATATACCATACAGCATTACATTGAAAAAAAAAAACGTAGATAATACCTACATATATATAAATTGATTTTACTGAGGTTTTACATTATGTAATCGCAGTAAATACGTCATTATAGAGTAAAAATGAGAATATTTTAATATGAAATAAATACAATGCTGATTTTTGTTCCTACACATGCGAGTTGCAATAGAAGGACGGATGTGCCGGGATGTGGCCACGTTGCAATTTTAATTAGTACCTACAATTTTATTTTTATATATGTGTGTCGTGTGTGTAATATAAATATTGTAGGTATTTTTCGAGAACCACGAAGTTTTTTTGGGCAATTTATAAAATGATTAATGTAAATGTAAAAATGGCAATATAATGGTATCTATTTTCAGCGTTAACATCACTGGGTGCCAAACATTTCAGTTACTAAAATAATATTGTTATTTACATTTAATGCGAGGAAAAATCGATGTTTTTCTGTCCAATGCATTTGGACGATATTTTTGTCATTGTACGTAGGATATGTATTGTATAGATATTGTAGCTGACAATTTTGCAATGTGTCCATATTATACGAGTATTAAATTAATTATTAATAAGCCAAGCACGACACGTTCACGCAATGAAAGCATTCATCGTCCATTGGTATTTCTGTAGGGCGAGGCGGCTGAGCCTGTCGCGACGCTCGCGTGTCCAGTTCACGTTGACACGGGATATGCGATGCTACAAAAGACGATTGACGCACTGGCCGACTCACTTCGTATTCTCAACAATTATACACCCCCACTCTCCAAACTACGCTACACATTAAAAGCATCACAAAATGATAATGACTGATATTTTTTTATTTATAACTAGTCCTTATATGTATTACACCAATACACATGGAAAATTTGTTATTTTTATATTATTTAATCAATTTAATAATTCATAATTGCAATGTCATGATTACGTTTTATAATAGCTAACAAAATCTCTAGTTTCCATGTTGTCTTTTGGCTTTGACAGTTTCATATAAACGTTTAAGTACTACGTGTAATGATTAAATTTAAATTAATTATTAATTACTTATTGTTTAATGTTAAGTCTAACTATTTACATAACTGTATGTGTATATAAATTCATGTAACAACATTTTAAAGTGACCTTTATTTTATTTACTTTGAAATGAAAAAAAAAAACAATTGAATTTATTGTAATAATTTTGGTGAAAAATATTTCCGTTGTCACCTTTTTATTTAATATGTTATAGACGTTTTAAAACACACTATGTAAATTAAAACGGTATTAGAATTGTTAGCCAAGTGATTGGAAATTAAAATTGGCATTTTGAATTGGTCTTGGCAATTACGGTGAATACCGTAACAGAACTACGGTTCGCTTGAATTGTTTGTATCGATTATCGAATGCGAATATCATTATATCATAAATTCATGCGAATTAATTAGACATGTGACCTTACATTATTGGTCATGTGTTCCTACCTACAGGCCACTACACGAGCAGCACGTGGTTCTATCCAAATTCACTGGTCTTGTAACCATATTCTACGTTTCCGGTTTCTTTATTATTTTCTATCGCGCAGTAAGATCGTTGTCTTGTCTGTCGTGACTTTATGTTAGTACGGAAAATCTGCTGCCTATAGTAAGCTTTGTTACTCGTTGCTGAGATTTTGAATTCTGCTCATCGTATTATGAGGTTGTCTGTAAGCGCCTGTACACACTAGCGTGGCCAACGATGCGACAAAATCGGGCAGAGATATGTTTCCTAGCAGTGCGCACACGTCTCAATGGATACTGTTTTCTGTATAAGCAATATCGCTGCAATGTATTACTATTTTTGTATATTAGATATGCGTTATAAAAACTCGCTGGCATTTGGAGTATATTGAATTTTTATTAGTGATGTGATAAAAAAACTCTAAGACCTGTGTTAATACTAGCATTGAGCAGGGAAATATGAATGCAAAGGCTGCTAACGAGAACGCAAGCCGTTTTTTTAATCATTTTGTAATCAGTAACTTTTTTTTATCGTGAGATAGGCTAGCGTTTGGCCGCGATCCCGTCTGATGGAAAGCGCGGATGCGTCCTAAGATGCAGCACGCTTGCCTGGAAAGACTATTCACCCTTGTTTTGAAAAGTCCCAAATTATATGTGTCTGGGAACACAGACGCCGGCAGGGTGTTCCGCTCCTTGGGTTTGTGAATAAGAAAGGTGGACCCAAACCGTTTCGTTCTCGCCATTGGAATGTCCACCCGATAAGGATGGTAACCTGCCATGCGTCTGGATGTTCGGTGTAGAAAAGTAGCTGAGGGAATCAGTTCATGTAGCTCCTGCGCGCACTCACCAAAGTAGGCTTCCTGTAGAACACTGCCAGAAGAGCAACACGACGACGGTGACTGAGGCTTTGCAGTTTAGCTGCGCTCTCGAAGCTCCAGCGTCACAAGTCCGGACATTCAGGTCTATTGGCGTGTTCGTAGAGCGATGTGCCGGTCAGTTCTGCTGCCTCCTTGTACTATATTTGTCGTCTCTTCGCCTCGCGTCTGCGCTAGGGTGCCACGTCAGAAATGGCGCATTGTAAGGTTGTGATTGTATGAAAGTGTTAAGTGGAAGTGCCTATTTGTAGAACACCGTCGCTGATATTAAATATTTACTTTTGTATCATTATTCACATAATATTTAAATTAAAAAAATATCACTAAAAAGATTTCTTTGTTATGTATCACTTTTATATGGATAATCAATCAAGGGACAAAGCACTGTGAAATAAAAACAAGCGACCGCATTGTTATGTTATTTTAAAAACGCTTAGTCGTTTTTATAGTGTAACCGCATGTTTAGTTTCAAGTTCATCTTTTGTCAGGGGTTCTACGATGTACCGGTTACCGGTATATTAATGCATAAATTTTCATTTCATCAACATACTTTTAATACAATAGAAAAAATCAAATCATTTGTATTTTTTAAACTCGTTAACATCGCGTCGAATATATTTTGTGTACACCGATAGGCTCTGTATTTAATTTTACTTTTTAAAACTTTGTCGTCCATTGTTTGGCGCCAGTTGCTTAAAAAAATACTCTTGAGATAGACTATAATCGATGAAACATATATAGTAACTAGCCCCACACAGTGATCAACATGTATTTTAATATTGCTTCTATGGTGTTGCACATGGAATGTAATTCAAATATGGAACATTCCAACATCTTGTTATTAAACTGTCTCAGTCATGTATCTTTCTAAGAAATGGTTACAATGTCTGGTTCATAAGATTACTGATTCTGTAATCCTGACATTTCTTAGCATGCCCTTTTCGGAAGTTAACGAATGTTGACAGCAGCCAATCTTTAGTAAACTTCTGTCTTGTAAACAAAATTTATTAACTTCACTACAGCGTAGATGCGATCCTTGATCAGGTGATGATTTTCCGATTTTAGCTTTACATAGAGCATTCCAATATTGATATGTTCCAATGTTCCATATTCGAATTTCGTGTTCGTTTAAAGATCAGTGAAGTTCATTGTCATTTCATTATTTTATTATTCAATTGGATATATAGTATTAAGACAAAATAACTCAACTTTTTATTTGTGAATATTTCTGAGAAGGAAAATGGCGGATACTTAATGTTTGTTGTAAATATTATAATTATAAGTAAATTACCATAATCACTTATTTATAAATATCACATGCTATCATCTCGAATGTCCATTATTGTTAGTGTTATACAATTGATGTAAGTATAAATAAAAAATTTAATGTCTGTGTAACAATTTGGTGCAGATAAAATTATATTTTTTTCTGACAATATTCTAATACTCTAATGAAAATTGTATTATATAAATTCTGTTTAATGTCAGAATGATTGTAAACCTAAAAAAAAATAAGTAACAGATTAAGACTAAGATTCGGATTTAACTTAACTACAATAACCTCATGTAAAATAAGAAATAAAGTAATGGTGTAACAGACAATTATGCTATACATGACGTGTAGATTAAAAAATCTGTATGGGTTTATTAAAATGATACATTTATGATTAACGAAAGAAATTTTTGTATTAAATAAACAATTTTTAGATTAAGAACTTTAGAAATGCTACTTTATCCACAATAGACACTTTTTTAACATCACATTTAGAATACTTTTGTAGCTTAATTCTGGATTAATAATGTTTGAGTAATGTTCTTTTTGAGTATGTATAGATTTGAAACACATTTCACTAGGTTTTTAAAAAAACGGTATTTAATACGACTTTTGATACCTACCCTATATAATGGATACCCTGAATTTGTGTCTTATTCGTTCCTCCATTGCTAAGGATCATGACTTCTCAGACGGTTAATTGTCTGTCTCCGACTATTCTATTTCAATTAATCTTGTACCACTTAGTCTGTCCATAATTACGATGTTGGTACTATGCCCGCTGATATTATAAGTACTGCTATATGAATTGTGCGTGTATCATTTATGATGCGTTCGAATTGAGAATTAATTTGCTGTAAACAAATTGTGATTGGTACCAATATGTCTATGGATGAAGTAACATTGAATTGTTTTTAATTTCGAACGAAATTTCAGCTGTCATACATAACACGTGTAATTCAAGTGGTCTCGAATGTGATTTTAAAAAATGGCTCTTAATATTGAATTGTCAGTTTGTGAATGATCTTACAAGGAAACTGGATAATTCGTAGAAAATGAATAATTGCATTTAATGTTATTAGTATCGATATAAAAACACTAAAGTGTACGACTTGCCATCTAAATGTACTTTATAGTTAGTTATGAAAAAGATACATAATGTACCTAATAATAAAATGAATGGGAAATCAATTTAGTTTTCTTTCCTTTTCTGTGTGTGACTTCAAACTGTGATTGTAGCATTTGTGCTATCAACTGATGGTATGTAAATAGGGAAAGATGAATGCCTCGTTGGCAGTGTGGTTGCACGCGCGACTGCTGATCGAGAGATCCTGGATTCAAACACCGGGTCGAGAACTGTATGATTTTTCTAAGTTTGATTTTCTACTGGAAATTTCTAATAGTGGCACGGAGTCTGGCTCACTGCCTATTTCATGGTGTAACGTAAACATAACTGGCATAACGTGGTAGAACTACATTCCTCTGCCTACTTCTTCAGAGACGAGCGTAAATTTAGGTTTGAATTATAATCAAAAAAAGTATAAATTTAGAATTTAATTAATACAATACGTAACGTGTAATTAATACATAAACAAGAACGTATAAATAGTTATTAACAATGTATATAACTGTAGCGAACACTTGCACAGTATCCTTATCATTTGAATTATTATTTAATCATTAATTACATAAGCAGGTTTACAGTTTGTTGGATAAATATGTTAGCTATCAGCTGTCAAGATGCTTAATCCAAAACAAATTAGTCATTATCACACCATGATATCCAATCAACGTTAGGACAAAATTGTGATAGTAAGACGTGAAGTCACTAATTATTCACTAACTCAATAATTAACACTAGTCATTGATCATAAAGCACAGCTTTTTGCACTGCTTACACTGTTGTCCATAGGTAGTCAGGGCATGTAGCTGTGCCTGGGCAGACTGTACCATACCGCAATCTGTCAGCGCCAGGTTTAGTATCCCAACACTAGGTGAAAGTATTATTAATCTACCCCAACATGGAACAAACTATTACCAAAATATGAACACCTTATACCTTATCATTGTAAAAGAATATATCAAGTGATGGAACATCTAGCCCCGCCTAAGTAAGCTGTGCTATATCACGATTGGCCTGCACTTGGTTTGGTCGCCTCTTACGATATTTATTTTGCTTGTACATAGATAAAGGAAGGTAATGCTTGTGAAAATTTGATACTAACAATCACCCATCAAAGTGCTGATCAAGGCCTAGCATGAGCTGAATTAGCCATTACCCAGAATATATAATTATAAGAGGACTACAGGCACTTAATATTACTAGTTATCATGAACCAATTATTTATATAAATATATTCACATATGTAAATAGGGTATATGTAGTTTTGTATATTATGTTTCATTCAAATTATACTTCTATTTATCTATTTCATTACATACATTAATAATTTTCCTCCTATTTCAATGAATATAACATCATGCCTGTAATCCCCAAAAAGGAATGTAGAACACTCCTATGTTTCACCAGTTATGTTTATGGCCCTCTGTGGAATAGGTGGTGAGGCTATTGACACACACCAGGCTCATATCCATACTCCGAGACAATACTAGAAAACCTATATTAGAAAAATTTTGTAGTGCCCGACACAGGTATTGAACCTAGGACCTCCCGATCAGTCACACTTGCAATCAACATGAGCAGAGTACGGTATAAAAAAAATTCTACACATTTTTGTCAATACATGAATTTCAAATCAATAAATCCAATTTAGATTTATCACCTTAAAAAGTACTATTTAAAAGATTTAAATATTAAATAAGATTGTGTATTTAATAATTAATGTCACAAAGCATTAGCGTCCTCTATATTATCTCGTTTCAATCGCAAGTGGCGTTTATTATGCTTTACCAATAAAAAATCCAAGCAAAGTCTATTCATGTCATCCCAAGACAGCTGTTCCACTTTTTCCTTCATTACGACTAAGAGACGGCTAGCGGCTTTGGCCGCTTCAGCATCAGTCATACCCATCTTTTTGAACTCTTTCAACGCTACATCGTACAGGCCATCTGGTTTCTTCACGGCCAAATTTAATTTCGTACCGTCTTTGATAGTTGGATAACAACTAATAATTTGATCGTCAACTAACGTTCTACCAAGTAAAAGAAGCCTTTGCTCCGCTACCGGTATGTTTAATTTCTTCTCGATCTCCTGCTTCATTTCGAGAATCGAAGTCATTGGATTCACCTGTAATGTCACGGAAATGATTATAATTATAGCACTTACATACATAATGATTCGTTGTTATATTATATTAACATGTATACACACCTCAAGGTTACATTCACTTCCTTGCAATTGTTTGACTATAATCTTCATTTTAGCATAAATTTCACTTATTTTTAACCAAGTACATAACAAAATATTTTCTGATATAAACATTAATTTCAATCTGACTGCAACGTGACATTGACATACATAACTGTCACGCCTAAACTTGCACGGGGCAACGATTGACGCACAAGGCGCGTACCACTGACAGCTTTCGCAACGATCACGCTCACTGCCACGGGTTTTACCGTTCCATTACGGCCCGAGTGTTGAAATCGTAAACCTAAGTGGA